>JAOTOM010003495.1:0-15000 GCA_034440615.1 Ashinkailepas kermadecensis
GAACCCCGGATATAATGGGATGAATTTAGGCCAATTGCAGTGTGTATATTTCTGAACACTACATGTGGTGCAAGCAGTTAAATGGGCATAGGAAAGTCGATTTTGTGCGATGTGCTCCATGGACGTCATTGTTAAACTATACAATCATTGGGACATGCGCAATGGCGTACCGAAGGAGGGGGGGCATTGGAGCAGTTCTCCTCCCCATGAGAGTTTGTGGGCCCCAATATCGCGCCGAGGTTCGGAAAAATAACGCCAGGCTCCCTAAAAATCCTGCTGGTGACCCCAACAATCACACCGGGAACATAAAAATAACTTTGGGTGGCCAAAAAGTATCACAGGAGTGCATGAAAATGACGATGGGGCTCCCAAAATCCAACCAAGGCCCCTAAAAATAACATTGGGGCCTCAAAAATCGTTCCGGGGCCCTAAAAATGACGTTGAGGGCTTCAAAATGTTGAACTGGGACCCTGGAAATACCGCTGGGCCTCCAAATATTCGCGCCGGGACCCCCATAAATCGCGCCAGGGCCACAGAAAATCACGCTTAGGCCATTAGAGGTCGGGCCGGGCACCTGAAAATCACGCTGGCGGCCAAAAAGACCGGAAGTCACGCCGGGGCCCTCGAAAACGACACTGGGCACCAGAAACACTGGCCAGGCCCTCAAAATCACGCTGGGTCCCAAAAGGTCGGGTCGGGACTCCTGATAATCGCGCTGGGGCCCCAAAAAGTTGGACAGGGCACTGAGAAAATCACGCTGGGAACACAAAGAAGTCGTGCCGCGGTCCTTGTAAATCACGATGGGTGTCGCAGAAAGACGGGCTGGGCCCCTGAAAATCACGCTGGGGGCTTCAAGAGTTGCGCGTGAGCCCAGAAAATCAAGCTGGGGGCCGAAAAAAGTATTGCCGGGGTCCTTGAAAATCACAATGGGGACTTCAAAAGATTGGGCCGGGGCCACTGAAAATCACGCTGAGCCTGAAGGTACCGAAAAGTCGCGCCCCGGCCCATGCAAATCACGCTAGTGGCTCGACAGGTCGCATCGGGGCCCCAAAAGTCTCATCGGGAACACCCAATAAATGAAGCCGGGGAAACACAAAAAAAACCGTCTGGACATGGAAAATCACTCTGGGGTCCGAGCAAAAGTTCCAAAAGAAACCAAAACGTGTTGAACCCCAAATACGTGGCGATGCCACTAAAAGTCGCGATGGGCATCCCAACAAATGACAGGGTCAAACAATCGCACTTAGACCCAAAAACGTCGCGCCGCTGCCCTTATAAATCACTAGGGGCTCAAAAAGTCGCGCCGGGCCCCACAAGTCCCAGTTGAATTCCCAAAAATCAATTCTTACCCGGAATGTTACTCTGCGGCAACAAAAATTGCGTCAAAAACCAAAAAAAAAAACACGACCATGCTCCATAAGAACCTTGCTCGCCACAATTCGCTCCTCCACTTTACACTTCCCGGGGCAAACGGCTACCCATACCCCCCGCGGGTCGGACCATCACGTATACAAAACCGGTGGCGGACGGGTCACATGATTTGCATAATGGGTGAAGGGTACATCGCCACTCCCTGGCCTGATTCACTCACATTTCGCGATGTTCACTCGGTTTTCGCTGTCTTTCAGAAGTGGCCGTGTCGATCCGAACGCGAGCGAAGTTCACAGTTTAACCACAATCACTCCACTCAGCTCGCGAGCGACTCCCGAACGATTCCGTTGGATGTGAGAGCTTCTCGGCGATTCCGTCGAATGTGTCCTTTCTACTCCGTCGCAGCCGTATTTATACCCACTCCGCACGTCGGGTCGGGGTCAGGTGTACGCTTATCTGGTTTTCTTCCTTTGTTGCTGGTGGCTTGACCGGTGACCGCTGATGACCGCTGGTGACTCCTGGTGACGGCTGGTGACCGCTGACCGCTGATTGGCGGTTGGCGGTTCCGGCTGTCCAGTCCGGCTGTCCAGCCCTAGCAGTCCAGTAGAGGTGGCTGCTTCTAGGCTACTGGGTCAGGCTGATACCCTGTGGCTAGGCGGAGGTCATTGCTTGCTTTGGCAGTAGCACTGAAAGTGGCTACTGTTGGCAGTAGGCACCTGGTTGTGAGTTTTTCTTCCGACGAGTGGGCTTCGTGTTTGAGCTTGGTTTTCACACGTTTCGCCCGGCGGCGCCTGGTTTCCGGTCTGTGGAAGCTTGAAGTCTCGCGGGTCGGCCGCATCGCTACCGCATGAAACGCCGTATTGAAACGCCGGGGGGAGGGGCAGTCTCATGGGACGGGGGCCGCTGCCCCTCGCTCCCCTCCCCCCGGTGGCAACGCACCTGGTTGTATGTTGGCACCTCTCCACCTTACAAAAAATTGCACTAGAGAAAGCAAAAGCGGGCTTTGCACAACGCCAAATCAGAAATTTTCGGCGCGCTTCGCGCACTGAAAGCGTTTTCAATGCAATAACATTTGTATTTGGGCCTGGCCCCACCTTCAGAAAACCCTAGCTGCGCCGTGGTTGTTCATAATTCCTAATCGCTGGTCATGTGCATAAGACCCAGTGCTCAAAAGCACCAACTACTGATTTTACATGCGACTGAATGGGTTCGGCCTATGACATCTGAGAACATCCCTATATTGTGTATGGTCACAGGAAGGGAGAGGCATGTGCCCTCAGTCTGAACTCAACTCGATAGAGGAAGGCAACAATTATCCTAAAATAGATTGCCCTCTCCTCCATTTCCGAATTGCTGTCACACCAATAGCGTTATGAAGAGAAAAACGGCTGACGCACACCAAAATGCAGTGCCACAGACCCGGGTTTATTCTGTTGTGTAGATTAGCTTTCCCTTTGAGCACACTCCTGTGTTTCAAAATGCGACAGGTTTGACCGTTCCTTTGTTGGTAGACGACAGGTTAGTAATGGTTTGCACCTCTGTCTCCAGCCATCATGATATGATGGCTGATTGCACCTCTGTCATCCAGCCTCTCCAAACTGTGCTCTTTGGCACATATTACACGTACAGATGAGGTAATTGAACTTCAATTGTGCTCTCCTGAGGGATAACCTCACAGTCAGAAGTTGCAGAAGCATCAGTAGTCCGCACATGGTAAAGCACACACATTGTTGTGGTTCTTGGCTTCCACTGGTATAAAAAGCTGCTAACGATGCAAGTAACCGTGAGCAGCATTATTCCGGTCTTCGATGCGGTATCACCCCGATCAGTGCTGTGGTATCGCCAAAGCCAGTGGTGCAGCGTATCAATAGTTAGTGGGACAGCATCGTCCCACTCAGCAGTACCGTATGTAAATATAAGGACTTCTTTTACCTTACACCTTGCTGCGTAGCATCGCAGCAGCATAGTATCATTCCGGGGAGGAATAGATTACCCTGGTTAATTATTATTATCATACCGAACCGCGGTACAATAAGACCTCGTTAAGAGGTGTAATATTTCCAGATTAATAGTGGAGTATCACTCAAGTCGGTGGCACAGCTTCACTCTGACCAACGGCACAGTAGTCCTATCAACGATGCAGTATCAGTGCAGTTAGCGGTACAGCATCGATCCTGTCCTTGGCACAGTATCATCAGCAGCACAGTATCGCCCCAGTGAATGCCAACAGAAACAGCGCCGACAGCCTTTGCTCCGGCGGAGGTGCCGACCCGCTGCCAGGGCTGGTCGGGTTTTGACCGTCGTCCGGAGTCGGTGACGGTGCTGGTGACGAAGTTGGCGTCGGTGCTGGTGACGAAATTGGCGTCGGGGCCGGGGACGAAGGCAGAGTCACCACCTCAGGTGACCAGGTGGCCGACAATGGCCCGTCTTCCTCCTCGCCCTCAGTCTCGTTGCACGGCCGGTTGTACAACGACATCGAGTCGAGACCGAACTCTGCGCGACCCTGGTGCAGCCGAACGACGAGCAGCAGAGGGCCGACGCTGGCCGGCAGCGAGGTGGCAAACTCGGCGAGGCCTCGCGATGAGCTTGGCCTGTTGGACGTCGCCGTTATGATAGTGCGACCAGAGCGGAGGTCGCTGAGCTCGTATGTGGCGTTGACGCTGCTGTAGCGGACTCGGACGCAGCCGGTCTGCAGCAGGCCGGGGCAGGCGGTGCGCAGTCGGGCCGTCACCGTATGGCCGCCGGCTGGCTTCGACACGGACAGGAACGTGCCGCCCGTGGTCGCCTTGTAGTTTGACGTCTTCAGACGTGCCACTCGGCTCCACTCCACGTCCGTATCCACGTTGAAGTCGTTGTCGATGTCGGTGATGAAGCCGTCGCAGGGCTGGTCGAAGCCGCACCGGATGTAGGGGCCTACCAGGTAGGTCCTCCTACAGCGAGGTTGGTGCACCCACGTGTTGTTGTGGTGGCACGTGCTCCACGCCAACCCAAACACGGTAGTCGAGTCAAACATGAAGCCCGGCAGGCAGCCGTAGTAGGCACGGTCGAGGTACGTCTGACCGGAGAAGTGTATGACCATGCCCCCGGTGATGTTGGCAGGCGGCCCGCAATCCACTTGACGCTCACACCGTTCGCCCAAAAACCCCGTGGCGCAGACACACAAGTAGTGTTTGGTGGACACGCTGATGCACGTGCCGCCGTTCTCGCAGGACACGACGTCGCAGGCGGACTGGCGGTCCCGCACAACGTAGCACGACTCGTTGAATACCATCACCTGCTGCAGCGCCAGCCGGGCGTTGGCGGCGAACGGCTCGTGCACGCGAAGCAAGATGGCGCCGGAGGAGATTAGCGGAGCCAGCTCATCGTGCCAGCCCCTGTCGACTGCGGACGACAGCAACTCCGTATCGACGCCGTCACGTTCCTGGGACACCGTCACCCTGAAACCGGTGCTGCGCATCCGCAGCAGTGCGCAGCCGTCGCCACCGACGGGCAGCGGCGTGGTCGACTCGAGACGCGCCTCGATGGACGAGCCGCGAAACGAGGACGTGTTGAAGAGGAATACGAGCAGCTGCTGGCCATCACGCAGGAGCTCACCGTACGTCTCCTGGTACTGGAAACGGTCGGCGTCGTTGGGCAGCTGTCGCCGCCAGGGGTGCAGCTCTGGCTGGGAGGAGGTGGTTCGGTAGCCGTCCAGATGTGGCTTCTGGAAGTCTGAATCGCCAGACTGCCAGCCGGCCGGTACACATTCGAACGCCAGCTGGTGTCCCGGCTGGAGGGCGGGCGGCGTTGATGCCACCAGGTCTTCGGTGCGCACCCAGTTGATGCGGTCGGAGAAGTCGCCCAGTACGGCCAGCTGTACCGCCTCCGAGTCGTTGGCGCGCAGCAGCCAGCTGGCGCGCGCACCGCCGGCGGTGTGCTGCAGCCGCGCTCCGCCGGCGGTGGTGTACACCGGCGCGCCGTACTGGTACTGCTCGGTGGCGCGGTACACGCCGGCCAACGGCCACAGTCGCTTGTACTGCTCGGTCAGTCCGACCAGTCGCCAGGCCAGTGTGCTGCACGACGCCTGGCGACGCAGGTCGGCGACAGAGCGCAGCTGCAGTGTGGCGCTGCTGTGCAGTGTGCCGGCGCAACTCTCCACCTTCCACCGAGCGGCGTGCCGCGACCACGGCTCCGTGCCGGCAGCCAGCTCCGCGGCCGTCACGTTCAGGCTGAGGTCACGCACCAGCCAGCGGCGCGGCTGCTCCTTCTGCGGCTCGTACGTCAGCTGGATGTGAGGTCGCTCCACATGACGCCACTGCTGTACGGCCATCGTGTGGTCGGCCATGTACAGACCCTCGGCGTCTCGTGCCTGGGGCCGGCTGGGGTCAGGCAGCGCGGCGCCGAAGCTGCTGAGCAGCAGCAGCTGGCCGTCGGCCGGTGTCAGCTCCGGCGAGCGCCGGCAGAGGCACGGCACGGCCGCCACCAACAGCAGCAACAACAACCACCTCCACATGCTCGATAGGTGACGGTGCAGCTGCGGCTGGCGTCAAAACTACGTGGGCGCCGGTCCGGCCCGACTCCGGACGGAACAACGCTGCACCGGCGTGCTAATGCCGCTGCAGGAATGCTACCACGTCATCACCGCACAATATATATCTCGCACAAGTTGTAACAATGGCGTTGGTTTCTCTCAGGTTCGTCGGGCGGCGCCAGTGCCACTAACGACGGACCAGAGCCTCACGACTCTCTCTGCTGCACCGGCTCCTGGCCACTGCACCGGACGCGCTGGCGCCCCGCGCCACCTCCGCGCCTGCAACGGCAACGGCCCGCCCGCATACGGACCTTCGCGTGCAGTACACAACCGGCCCAACATGTTGACACGACAGGCCCGGGTGCCTCTGACCTTGGCGACCACCGGTAAAGGGAGATCCGCAGTTTCGTCAGTCATGGGGATAGCTGGCAGGCTAGCATACGTTTTCATGGGAATGGACGTGTTGGACTGGGAGCGCACTAGGGATTCACCTATCGGCAGGCAGATGTCACTACGGCCTGGCCTCGAATGTATTGCGCCAATATGGTTCGCCACCGGAGAGCACCTGTCAACTGGCAAACAAACTGCTGTACAAACTAGTGCTTACGTTTAATTGAGTTTGATGCCCTGAAGTTTGAGGAGGCCCCTATCCGGAAATACACAGGAAAAAAGTGAGCAATGAGGCCGACGAGACACGACAGGAGGCCTCCAAGACGTAAGAGGAGGCCCCTAATTTGAAGAAGGAGTCACCTAGGAGAGGATAGGAGGCCCCAGAAATCACGAGAGTGCCAACAATTGGCACGGAGGCCCCCAGGAATGCAAGGGATGCCCCCAGGATTGCAAAGGAGGCCCCCAGGATTGCAAAGGAGGCCTCCAGGATTACAAAGGAGGCCCCCAAGATTGAAAAGTAGGCCCCCAGGATTGCAAAGGAGGCCCCAGGTTTGCAAAGGAGGACTCAAGGATTGCAAAGGAGGCCCCCAGTAATGCAAAGGAGGCCCACATGATTGCAAAGGAGGCCTCCAGGATTACAAAGGAGGCCCACATGATTGCAAAGGAGGCCCCCAGGATTGCAAAGGAGGCCTCCATGATTACAAAGGAGGCCCCCATGATTGAAAAGGAGGCCCCCAGGATTGCAAAGGAGGCCTCCATGATTACAAAGGAGGCCTCCATGATTACAAAGGAGGTCCCCTGGATTGAAAAGGAGGCCCCCATGATCGCAAAGGAGGCACCATGATTGCAAAGGAGGCTCCCAGGTTTGCAAAGGAGGACTCCAGGATTGCAAAGAAGACCCCCAGGAATGCAAAGGAGGCCCTCCCGATTGCAAAGGAGGCCTCCAGGATTGCAAAGGAGGCCCCCAAGATTGCAAAGGAGGCCCCAGGATTGCAAAAGAAGCTCCCAGGATTGCAAAGGAGACCACCAGGATTTCAAAGGAGGACTCCAGGATTGCAAAGGAGGCCCCCAGGATTGAAAAGGAGGCCCCAAGGATTGCAAAGGAGGCCCCCAGGATTGCAAAGGAGGCCCCCAGGATTGCAAAGGAGGACTCAAGGATTGCAAAGGAGGCCCCCAGGAATGTAAAGGAGGCCCCCAGGATTGCAAAGGATGCCTCCAGGATTGCAAAGGAGGCCCCCAGGATTGCAAAGGAGGACTCAAGGATTGCAAAGGAGGCCCCCAGGAATGTAAAGGAGGCCCCCAGGATTGCAAAGGATGCCTCCAGGATTGCAAAGGAGGCCCACAGGATTGCAAAGGAGGCCCCCAGGATTGCAAAGGGGGCCTCCATGATTACAAAGGAGGCCCCATGATTGAAAAGGAGGCCCCCAAGATTGCAAAGGAGGCCCCCAGGATTGCAAAGGAGGCCTCCATGGTTACAAAGGAGGCCTGCATGATTACAAAGGAGGCCCCCTGGATTGAAAAGGAGGCCCCCAGGATTGCAAAGGAGGCCCCCAGGATTGCAAAGGAGGCCCCAGGTTTGCAAAGGAGGACTCCAGGATTGCAAAGAAGACCCCCAGGAATGCAAAGGAGGCCCTCACGATTGCAAAGGAGGCCTCCAGGATTGCAAAGGAGGCCCTCACGATTGCAAAGGAGGCCTCCAGGATTGCAAAGGAGGCCCCCAAGATTGCAAAGGAGGCCCCAAAGATTGCAAAAGAGGCCCCAGGATTGCAAAAGAGGCTCTCAGGATTGCAAAGGAGACCACCAGGATTTCAAAGGACTCCAGGATTGCAAAGGAGGCCCCCAGGATTGCAAAGGAGGCCCCAGGATTGCAAAGGAGGCCCCAGGATTACAAAGGAGACCACCAGGATTACAAAGGAGGACTCCAGGATTGCAAAGGAGGCCCCCGGGAATGCAAAGGAGGCCCCCAGGATTGCAAAGGAGGCCCCAGGATTGCAAAGTAGGCCCCCAGGATTGCAAAGGAGGCCCCCAGGATTACAAAGGAGGCCCCCAGGATTGAAAAGGAGGCCCCCAGGATTGAAAAGGAGGCCCCCAGGATTGCAAAGGAGGCCCGCCGGATTGCAAAGGATGCCCCAGGATTGCAAAGGAGGCCCCCATGATTACAAAGGAGGACTCCAGGATTGCAAAGGAGGCCCTCAGGATTGCAAAGGAGGACACCAGGATTGCAAAGGAGGCCTCAGGATTGCAAAGGAGGCCCCATGATTACAAAGGAGGACTCCAGGATTGCAAAGGAGGCACCAGGATTGCAAAGGAGGCCCCCAGGATTACAAAGGAGGACTCCAGGATTGCAAAGGAGACCCCCAGGATTGCAAAAGGAGGCCTCCAGGATTGCAAAGGAGGCCCCAGGATTGCACAGGAGGCCCCTAGGATTGTAAAGGAGGCCCTCATAATTGCGAAGGAAGCCCACAGGATGTAAAGGAGGCTCCCAGGATTGCAAAGGAGACCCCCATGATTGCAAAGGAGGCCCCCAGGATTACAAAGGAGGCCCCATGATTGCAAAGGAGGCCCTCAGGATTGCAAAGGAGGCCCCCAGGATTGAAAAGGAGGCCCCAATACGGGAAGGGAGACCTCAGAAAATGAGAGAAGGCGCTAAGACGGAAGAGAAACCAGTGGATATGAGATGAGGTTTCGGAGACGTAAAAGCAGTCCCCGAAACGGATAAGGTTCCACCAAGATAGAAAAGGATAATCCAGAAAAGTGGCAGGAAGCACCTAATTCTGAAGGGGACGATATAAGATTGGAAAGAGACCCTATGATGCACGAGGAAGCCCCTAAAATAGGAGGGAATGGCCATTAAATAAGAGGGATGGCTCCCACGCGAGAAAGAAGGCTTCAAGACGGGTAAGAAGGTCCCCAGGAAATGACAAGGTAACTGAGATAGGAAAGGTTGCGTGTAATTTGGAAGAGGAGCCACCTAAGAGAGAACAGGAGTCCACCAGGAGATAAGAGGCCAACCTTAAAATGGGAAAAGATAGAATCAGAACGCGGAACAGGAGGCCCCGAAGATGTGAGAGGAGGCCCCTAATTTGAAAAAGAAAGCCTCAAAAAGAAAAAAGGAGGCCCCTGCCGGACTCCAGAGGAGTCCCTCGAGATGGAGTAGGAGGTCTCCAGGGCCCAATGAGGCCCCGACGACCGGAAGGAATTCCCAGGAAATGAGAGAAGGCCCTTAAAATGGGAGTGGTAGGTAGCAGGTACGGAAGGAGGCGAGGCTTCCAAAATTGAAGATCCTCAAGACGGGTAAGCTTTGCGAGGACAAAGGAGCAGGCCCACGAGGCGTGGCAGGAGGCCCCTAATTTGGCAGAGGATGCCCCTGGAACATGAGAGGAAGTCCCATGCCACGTTAAAGGGGCCCCAGGATGTGGGAGGAGGTCCTCCAAAACGTGAGAGGAGGACCATTGAATATGGAGGAGGGTAGGACGGACGAGAAGACGTCCAAAACCGGTAAAGAAGCTCCAGGAAATGAGACGAGACCCCTAAGACGCGAGAGGAGGTCTATAATTTTCTAGAAGCATCTGAAATGGCAGGAGTCGTGCCGGGGTACTTGAAAATCACGACATGGGCCCAAAAAGATCCGGCCGGGGCCCCTGAAAATCTCGCTGAGCCTATGGGTACCAAAAATTCACGCCCGGATCATGAAAATCACGCTAGGGGCACGATAAGTCGTACCGTTCCCCAACAGTATCATTTGGACACAAATGAAGCCGGGGCAACGAAAAACAATCCGGACATGGATAATCACTCTTGGGCCCCAACAATGACACCAAAAGCATCCAAAACGTATTGGACACCCACAAAGTGTCGAGGTCGCTAAAACTCGCGCTAGGGATCCAAGCAAATGACGTCGGGACACAAAAGATTACATTGGACTAAAAAAGTCGCGTCGCAGCCTTCGAAAATCTCACTGGGGACCAAAAAAGTCGCGCCTGGACCCCAAAGGCTGCTGCTGCCCAACAAATCAATTATCAACCGGAATGTCACTCTGCGCACAAAAAATAGGGTCAAAGTCCCCGCAAAACCCGTTGGGCACTGAAAAAAAACGTGTCAGTGCACCGAAAAAAATCGCACCTGGAGACCGAAGAATCGTACCAGGACCCAAAATATCACATAAGGACCTATAGAAAAAATAGAACTCCTTTGGTGGCCGCAGTGACATATCAAAGGGGCAAATGACCCCTCCCTCCTAAGAGGGATATGCTCCCAAGAATCGAGCCGAGGCCCCCAAAAGTCGCGCTGGGACCACAAAAATTCGCGTCGGTCCACCAGAATTGGCGTAGGGGCTCAAAGTAAATACGTCGGGCCCCAGACAACTCGCTCCGAGGCACGAAAATCTGCAACAGGAACCGCCAAGGTCGCGTTGGGGTCACAGCTAAGTACAACGCGCCCCGCAAACTCGAAACGGTCCCACCAAATTTCGCGCTCGGACCCACAATTCGGTAGTACCAAAAATTTCGCGCTCGGACCCATCGGTAGTACCAAAATTTGGTCTGGGCATCAAAAATTAACGTCGGGCTGCCAACAATTGGCGTCTATGGCCCCACATAGGCACCGTGTGACCCCCAAAGTCCCATCGGTATCCGAAAAATAAAGCCGGAGCCCTCCAAAATCAGGAGGGATTGCAAAAAAGTCCGGGTCAGGACAATGGTTCTGGAGCACCGAACATGTCATCAGATGCCTTGACAAATCGCGTACGGCATCGAAAAACATACCGGAGCTCGAAGAAAATCGAGGTGAGATACAAAAACATGGCACCAGGGACTCGAAAAATCAGGGCGGGATTCGGAAGTTAAACAAAATTCAGAAGAGATCCACAAAAATCGCGTTGAGCCCAGATAACTGGCGTTGGGTTCCGGAACCACGCGCCCGGGCGCGATAAGTCGCGCTGGGACCCAGAAAAATAGCACCGAAACCTCAAAGTCGTACTGGGGCCCCACAAATGTGCGTCAGAAGCCCCAAATAAACACAGCGGGACCCTAAGAGCACAACGGGGACCGAAAATGCGACTGGCCCTTCAAAGCGCAGTCTCGTAAAAAGCGGCAGGGTCCGAAAACATGCGTTGTAGCCATAACTACATATATATACCGGGAACACTAAAGAAAAAAAAAAAACACCGGTAGCTCGCAAGGCACATAGGGGCAATATGACCGCACAAGGGCCTGAAAAGAGGCTGGGGCCGCAAAAAGCAACATGATCCCAAAACGAACAAAAATACCGGGCACTAAGTAAACACATCGAGATCTTTGAAAGCGCCCCGACAACTAAAAAAAAAAAATTCGGTGCGCAAAAAAGCAACAAAACCCTAAAACGAGCAGGGGTTTCGAAAATGCGTTGGACCTCTAACAAAATTGAATTGGAGCCTTAAGACACATCCGTAGACGAAGAAATACGAAACGGGTCCAAAAAAGTACACTCAGGCAGGGCTTCGGTTCGGTAGCCAACCTGGAAGCATGTTTAATCAAAGATATGAGGTGCATCAAAGCTCAGCGGGTATCCGCATTTCTTCACCATAAAATATGGTAAGAAGGGAACTAATGATCGAATTTAATTAATCGAATTTTCGCAGCGAACGCCCATACGAAGCATTTTATCACGTCGGATATGGCGCAAGTCTATCATGTGGCAGCAATTAACAAAGCGTAGCCTACGCTACGGGAGGCCCAGCAGAATCCGTAGCATCGCACGAAGTGTGGCGAATGCGCGGAATGCGCAAGATGGGTGTGCACGTGCACTAACGTTGGCGTCGTGGCGACCGGGCACTATGAACTGGAATGTCTGAAATTGGAAAATTTTACATTTTAAAGTGATTTGTGCAGGTGTAATTTCAGCAGTGCGAGGTGACTTGTCAAGGAATACCAAAAGAATACATTTGAACAGGTTGTGGGAGCTAGGGTTGAAATCCGACGAATCAGAAACGATAGTGGTAGTTAGGCCCCTCCACAGGATAATTCAGTTGATCACTAATTATTTTATTTAAAAAGTTCCCCTTTGACAAAATAGTGGTCGAAATCGGAAGACTATATTCAGTAGTTGGACCCCCTCCAAATACGTTTACCCCTCCCCTTCACGCAAATATGGGTGCGTCACTGGTCTCCCAATAATTTTCAGAACTTACGCCCATGGAGCAAAGCCAACATTGCGGGGGTAAATTCCCCCTCACAAGCATACAAAACAACACCGATGCCCCATATTAAATGGGAGGAATGATGTTTTAAAATGTATTTTCTTCCTACAAAGTTGTCTTCTGTGATTACAGCCTGCATGATTAGAGCTTCCCAGCTTCAGTACCTTCTCAACGACATAATTTACAAAACGGTACAATACAGCGATAACCATGGGCGTGACGGCGTGGAATTCGAAGGTTTTGCATTATTTATGCATTGTCATTGTTACATTGTTGCATTGCCATTGATGCATGGTTGTTCAATGCTTGTTCTTGCCGTGAATTTATTCGCCGAGTATTTATTAGTTTAGCTTCTGTGCCAAGTGCCTTGCAGCCAGCACCAAATGTTATGAAAAAAAATTCATAAATCCCTAAGGTGACGATCAGTAAACCGATTCAATCCACTTCTCGTTGTCACCTTCGTGAAATTGTTGTCCTGGGACTGAGAAATGATCGTTTAAGTTTGTTTATGAGATCAAGCTGGTGGGAATGACTAACAGTAGTGATGAACCTAGCTATATTCAGTTAAACTTGGTGAACAAAGAAGTGGGTTGATCAATGGGAGATATCTTTAAGATATGCTCAGCACGAGCCCCACCAGCTCGCTACAATCTAGATGCCAGCGGGAAGATTCTTCTCGTCGATAAAGCATGAAGATATTGGTTTGTTTTGGTACTGACGTATTTATCTACATTTGCTTATTTATACCCTGGTATGGCTCGGTTCTCAGCGAAAAAAACAGATTCTTGCTATTGCGCTTTGCGTAAATTATATACCATGCCAAGAACAAACAAGACATCAATATGAAATCATGTTCCCATTCGGGAACCATACTAAGAGCCTAAAAAGCAAGAGGAGGCCCTAACACAGTGGAGGCCCCTTTTCGGGGAGCAGGAGGCCCCCTATCAACATTGCCCCCCCCCCTGGAAGAATTTCGTGGCGACGCCACTGAAGGTAAGGATACTGCAGCATGGGGTGAGTCAGGCAATATCGGCGCCTCGCTCGACAAACAGCAGGTAGGAGGATGCAAGGATAGGGAACAAGTAAGCAAATATGTATATACAATCCAATGGAGAAAGGATGACCTTGTGGGCTCGAGATTCTTTCCGTGAGGTAAATAAACTCGTCTTCTTGTTTTGGCCTCGACAACTACCGGTTCGAATTCCCTCCTAAACACGTGAAACAATAGAGATTTGGCTGTTTTAGCTTCTTCATCTTTGAAGTTTTCAGTAATTAAACCCGCTGGTATGTCATGAGGCCCGCTGCCCGCTTCCTTCAACAAGAGTAGCATATCGCTCATTTGCAACGGCTGTAATATTCCTTGCATCAGCGAAGATTCTTCACCACAAACGTCACGTTCCTTGGCGGACAAAAATCCATATAACTGAGCGAGCGATGGTTCGGCCGAAAATGTCAGCCATTTTCAGAACGAAGATAAAATGACTTAAATTTAACTGGTTGTTTCTTCAACACCGACCTAGATCGCCAATTCAAATTCACATGCACATGATTCCACTTTCTTCACGCATACGGCTCACATCTTGAAAATTTACTTTGTACTTCCAAAACGCGCTAAATCGACTAGTAAATGAGACGTAGAAAAACACATCCTTCCACTTAAAACCACAGAAATCGAATCAACCTGCAATCAACACCGTAACGGCTGGGTAATGTACAAGCAATAATAACCGCAACCGCAACGTTGCATACCGTAACGGCTGCGTTGTTTAACCGTAATCATAACACGTCCACGTGTGTGACCGGAACGGGATTTAAACATCCATGTACTCGATACATACTTCGGTATTTGCCGTCTGAAGGAAACGAAATTCAGGTGTGGTGTTCCGTCTTATTGACGTGTGTAGCATTTTGGGAGTTCCTTTAGGTGAAACTTGCTCTGGGAATGTACACACACACACACACACACACACACCTTATATATATATATATATATATATATATATATATATATATATATATATATATATATAGGCAAACAACGACAGTTCCTAAAATCGCATCTAGGAATTTACCAACATTTGGATCAGTATGAATCTTCAGGATCCATTTGGAATCAAAATGACATGACGATGAAGACCGGGCGCAGGCAATGCCCAGTCCCCACCATTTTCTCATCGACCAGCACAGATTATTTGTCCTCAACATTTCCCGCTTATCGACTGGTGCTGCCTCCCTGTGCCAGAGCTGCCGGACTGCTGATGCCGCTGATGCCGCTGATGCCGCTGATGCCGCCCCTGATACACTGCTCGTGCTCGCCGGCCGACGCCTCCTTGCCTGGTTGTCTAGTCTGGTGTCAAGCCCCATGCACTCTTCTCTCCATCCACCGGCTTGTGGCACACCCCACACACTTCTTCGCCCACCATCTCGTGGCACGCCCCACACACTCCTCCACCTACCACCTGGTGACACACCCCGTACACTCTCCTTACTACTCATCGGCTGGTGGCACGCCCTACTTACTGTCCATCATGCCCTCTCGCTAGTGCCGCCTCTC
>JAOTOM010003495.1:20000-117500 GCA_034440615.1 Ashinkailepas kermadecensis
CCAGATTGATTTTCCATGTTCGGACTGTTTTTCATTTACCCGGCTTCATTTGTTGTGATCTCAACGAGACTTTTAGAGCCTCGGTGGGACCTGTCAGGCCTCTGGCGTGTTTTCAGGGGCCCGGGTGATAATTCTCAGTACCCCAGTCTCGGCGTGATTTTCAGAGGCCCCGGCCCGACCGTTTGTGGCCCCCGTCGTGATTTTCTTGAATCCCGGCACGACTTGTTTGGGCCCCAACGTGATTTTCAGGGGCCCAGGTGCAAACTTTTGAGGTCCCAGCGTCATTATCGGGGCCCCCAAAGTGATTTTTCTGAGCCTGTGCGATTTTTGGTGGACCGAGTGAAATTTTTAGGGAGCATAGCGCATTTTTTCCCAAGCTCGACGGATTCTTTGGGGCCCCACAACCTATCAGGAGGGGGGGGGAGGTGAGGCAACTGCCCACAATTCCCCCTCCCTATTCGGTATGTCACTGTGCCATGCAATGATGCAACATAAGAATCCAGGAATAGTTCATCTGTTTCATCACTCACATGTGATTTCAACTCCCCAGTTATCCAGACAGTTTGAGGAAAGTCAAACATCTGCTACATGGATCAGCAAGGATGGATTGTAAGGCAACGTGGATACCATGGAATTCCGGTCACAGTAGTTATGCTGCAATACATACCTTCTTCAACAGACTGCTTTGGAGATGGATGAGTTCCTGAAGTTTGGTCAGGGTTGGAGTTGGAGGTGGATGGAGCAACACTGTGAAGGACATAACATATGGTTCAAGAGACTTGTTTCCATTAACAATACAGGGGATGAAATAACATTTTCATTGACTTCTATGGTTTTCATTGGCTTCATTGACTTCTATGGTGTCCTGAGTAAGTAGGACAATCGAGATGGGTTTCTGTTATATGCATTGTAGAAGCAATGTTATAATGTAGCTTTTATATCCCAGTGAGAATGGTATGGATTCACTCATAAGTGAATTTGCAAACATACTGATATATCAGTTAACAACAACAACAAGAGTGAATTTGCTGTCTTGTTAGTGAACTGACCACTTATTGAGATATAAGTACTTTAACTTTGCCTGCTTCCATCATGAAAATTTGTCATTTTCCAATACATCAGAAATCATCAGAATAACTTCTTGTCCAAAAACCGGTGTATGCATTTCTATGAATTTCTCATATTTATTAACACAAATGATGTAGATCTGATCTGCAAATTTATAACTCAGAAAATGTTATCAGCACAGCATTCCATTCCTGAAAATATAGTACTTTCAACATGTTATTATTCTTTGTGAAGCAATAAGTGCAATGCTCTCATGCAGCATGCAGATGGAGGTTCATCACGTGCACCAGGTAGCACAAAAAGAGATATTATTGCAGTCTAAGGTAACCACAAGTCAGGTTTTACACCCATTTTACCTCCACGAATAATTCAAAGGAGCTAGGTTTTGCCTAGTTGCGTTAGGCTAGGCTTTTGTTGTAAGTTAGTAAATAAAAAAGTCTTCAAAAAACGGTTCAAGCTAGATTAGGTTATGTTAGACTTTTTAAGTTGAAAATGTTTAAGAACAACTTTTTTTTTTTGGGGGAAATTGGGCATACAAATAATCATTTCATGCATGGAAGTCTAGGCTAGGTTAGGTTAGGTTATGTTACATGTTTTTTATCTGAACATTACTTTTCATCCTATGTTACTCAAATCCAAGCCCCCTTTTCCATGTTATTTTTCCTCACAATTGAAAAGTGTGCATCTGCAGAGGAAATGAGCGGTTACATCATGTTCAGCACATTAACAAACACTGCATTAAAAAAAGAAATTCAAAGAAGTCAGAGAGTACCATGAGCTGAAAAATTACCCAAAAAGCCAGGTATTATCATAGTTTAAGGTAACCATAAGACAAGTTTTACACACATTTTACCTCCATGAAGCATACAAAGGGGTTAGGTTTGTCAGGTTAGGTTAGGCTTTTGTTGTAAGTTATAAAAAGAATCATTTGTTGGTAAATAATCTTTGTTAATTATTTTTCTACAAAAAAATAATAAACGGTTCAGGCTAGCTTAGGTTAGGTTTTCTAAGTTGAAAATATTTGAGAAAATGCCTCGAAAATTTAAATTAAAAACAATTAATTTCTTGTATGGGAAGTTGAACTATGTTAGGTAAGGTTATCATACATCTTGAACATTATTTGCATGCTATATTTCCTTACTCCACACCCTTTTTTGGTGTTATTTTTTACTCCCAATTGAAAGGCATGCATTTGCAGAAGAAAGGACCTTAAATTTGTGCTTTTATGTGTTTTATTAATATTTTTTTATTTAAATTTCAATGCAATGTTTATGAATGTACTAAGCTGATGGCATTACTCAGTTTCTGTGCAAATGCTTGTCGTTGTGAGCAGGTTGTGAGCAAAATAACATTAAAAATGGGCTTGGAGTTAGTAACATAGCGATTAAAAGAAATACATTACAAATTCAACATAACCTAACGTAACCTAGCCTAACCTGACCTAGGAGAAAACAACTACAAAACAAGATTGGAAAAATATATAGCAATTTATTTTCTTGAAATTTTGCAAATGAAAAAACCTAACCCAACCTAATCTAACCAGAATTATTGTGCTTTAAGGTGGTAACTAGGCAAGTTATTACACATTTGCCTCCATAAAGTAAACAAATGGGCTATGTTTGGTGATGTTAGATTAGTTTAAGTGTTTAAGTTCGACATTTTTTGCAAAAATTGTTCCAAAATTTGAAAGAAATAGATCTTTTTTCTTTAGAAGCAGCTTATGTTAGATTAAGTTAAGTTCGGTTACATTTTTTAATTGTAAAAAAAAATACATTGCTTGAAATTTTTACAACTTGATGTTTTGGTGTTGTTTTTCTCCAAGGGGAGGTTAAGCTAGGTTAGGTTAGGTTATGTTGCATTTTTGTATTTAAAAAAAATACTTTACCCTATGTCACCCAATTCAAAGCTTTTTGGTGGTGTTATTTTGCTCACAACCTGAAATGTAGGCATTTGTATAGAAAATGAGTGGTCCCATCATCTGAGTCACATTCATAAACATTGCATTGAAATGATACATTCCACGAATTCATAAAACACCTTAAAACACAGATTTACCAAAATGAGCAGTAACATCATGTTCATCACATTCCTAAACATTGCATGGCAAAAAAAAATTAAGCTGAAATTACCTTAAGCTGTAAATTTACCAAAAGGTGTGCCAACCCCTGGACGGAAATGCAACACTAGGTGCCCCAATCCTGGGCAGAAAGGGTACTAAGAGCAGTGGAATGAAAATATTAATAAAAGTAAACTAAAAACAGCTCTTCTTGAAGACAAACGTGGTAGTTATGTAATATTAACATGGAAACCCTGAGCACAAATCAGAAAAAAGCATGGACTGGACTTTTTTAAGCTTACCTGCCAACTTCTTCAACTACTGTTCCTTTGGGAATTAAATATCAGCAAGCTATTTATTCACTATTTAAAATCACACCAATCCGCAGATACATCAGAATGTGCGAAGTACAAAACAAATCAGTACGACGTCACATGAGATTGGCCTCCGGATTAAACACTGCGCGCAATTGCACCACAAATGTCTTACCTCCGTCACATTTGTCACTG
The DNA here is from genome assembly GCA_034440615.1 of Ashinkailepas kermadecensis. Lineage (NCBI taxonomy): Eukaryota > Metazoa > Arthropoda > Thecostraca > Neolepadidae > Ashinkailepas > Ashinkailepas kermadecensis. Next base: position 23,634 of record JAOTOM010003495.1, read on the forward strand.
TAAACTCAAATTTAGACTTTAGGCGCTGGAATTTCTGTAACTGGAATTTTTCTTTGGATGTTACGATTTTGGATGTTCTGAGGAACGCCCAATATATATATATATATATATATATTAAATGTGACATTCAATTTGTGACATTTAATACGCGCTAGTGTCTATCGATACAAATCGACACCCCTGCGTTGGAGAAAAAAATAGAAACAAAAATTAAGCAAATATATTCTGAAAATTTTCTAAATTGAACAACCGAAACCAACTTACCCGAACCTAATGTCAGCTGCTTTTGAAGGAAAATTTCCGATTTTATTTTATTTTTCAAAATGATTGAACAGTTTTTCCAAGGTAAACAACTAAACTAGCCTAACCTAGCCAAATCGGTATTATTGTGCTTTAAGGTGGGAACAAGAAAAGTTGTATGGGCGCTGTATGACCAACGCAGTCAATGCGGCCGTGAACCCAAATAACCAACCAACGAACCCAGAAAGATGTAAGCTGTACTTCCACAGTGGAGGGAATTCCAGCTATTTTGTTTGTTTTTGCACACAATTTTACATTTTTCAGCAAAAGGTGGAGAGTCGGTCCACTATCTAATCCAAATCTGTTTCTATTCAGTACAAAATGTGGTGGTTAACATCAATGTTTCTACTTAGCATGGGGTTTTTCATTTTTTCCCTTTAGCTTTCTTATCAGCATAAAATAGCATAGGTTATTGGGGGGGGGGGGCCCAAATCAACATGGGGGGGCAAGATCAACATTGGTGGGGCCATAGCCCCCACAAATGGATACAAATCGACGCCCCTGCATACATGCATGATTTTGCACTTATCAAAATTTAATTTCATCTGCCATTTTTTGGACCACTTCACAAGCTCTTCTAAGTCTTTCTGTAGCATGTACCTAGGTGCCTAGGTACCAGGTAAATATCAAGCTGATAGTGTGATGAGTGGGCTGTTGAGGTTAATTATAGTTTGTATATCCACACTCTCAATGATAACTGATTGTTGTTCACGGGACTGGATTGTATGCAAGTTTGACAATGACAATTGGTTTTTGTGCACACCATTTTGAATTTTGTAGCAAAAGGTGGAGAGTCAGTCCACTATCTAACCCAAATCTGTTTTTTTTTCATTACAAAATGTGCTGGTTAACATCAACTACATTTTCTATGTACCTAGCATGGTGTTTTCCTTCTTTTTTCCTTCAAATTTTTTATCAGCATAAAAATAGCATATGTTATTGGGGAGGCCCAAATCAACATGGGGGGGGGGGGGCAAGATCAACATTGGTGGGGCCCTGGCCCCCACAAAGGGATACAAATCGACGCCCCTGCCATCTAGACATTAGGGGATGTCCCCATCCTGGCCCCGCTTTCAGCGCCTAAAATATCACACAAACTATAACGTAAAATTCCCTTTACGTAAACGTCCACATGCCTGCACCTTGATCGCAAACACCCGCTTTTATAGTCAGACATGTAACGTACTCGCTTCAAAGGTGGCGCAAATGACCTCTGTGGTCCGGTACGGCTAAAAAAATCACTCCCCCACCCATGTGCAGTGAAATTGAAACTTGCCTGATGCTTCCAATTTCTGCAATATACGAATAAAAACCTGTGACGTCATCAAGGTTTGAATGCGAACTTTGGTGTACCTTTTAAAATAATGGTATTTTTGCGGCGTTTAATAATGATGTTTTTGCGGCGTACGAGACATTGGTCTTGTGAAGGCTATTTCTTGTATAACATTGGTCTTGTATGACTGTAAGGTTTGCTTAAAAGTCATGTGAGCCACAGCTTTTTTTTTTTATTCTTTTAGGAATACCAATTATAATGCAGTGGCCATGCAGCTTCTTGCTGACTTTTCTCTGTCATGGTATCATAAGCTGGCAGATTTGCCCACACATGGCTCTCGTTTTCCCCCATATCAATATTTAATGCATGCATTGTCATTGGGCATGTAGGTAGGTACCTAGGTAAATATCAAGCTGATGGTGTGATAGGTGGGCTGCTGAAGATAATTATAGTTTGCATATCCACAATCTCAATGATTGTCATCGTTGTTCACTGGACAATGCAAGTATGACAATGACTGGAAATTAAGAATGGATTTTTTCCTGTTTAAGCTCATATGCATGTGGTTTTGCCATTGGTGGCATGTACAAACATCAGTATGACAATCCAATTGTTGTTTTGTGGCTTAACATTTTTTTTAAAAGGCAATCTGGTTTAAAATGCATCATCATCGAATCTTAACATTGTATGCTGTAAGTTTTCCTTCCACAGTGGAGGGAAATCTAGCTATTTTGTTTGTTTTGCACATAATTTTGAATTGTGTAGCAAAAGTTGGATACTCAGTCCACTATCTAATCCAAATCTGTTCTTTTTCAGTACAAAATGTGCTGGTTAACATTAACTAAGTTTTATATGTACCTAACATTGTTTTTCTTTCTTTTTTTCCTTTAGCTTTTTATCAGCATAAAAATAGCATGGGTTATTGGGGGGGCCCAAATCAACATTGGGGGGCCAAGATCAGCATTGGGGGGGGGGCATGGCCCCCGCAAAAGGATACAAATCGACGCCCCTGATGATGCAACATCAGAAGATTTGGTTAGGTTAGGTCAGGTCAGGCTAGTATTTTTTTTGGTGTATTATTGTATTATTCTTCAATATATACTACCACACACAAAACACTTTCTGTATACTTCCTATATTTTGTTGAAGTGAGGGCGTATAGCCTACATCTGTAATCCCTAGTGAAAAAGATCCCATGGGATTGGCATTTATCCTCTATGGGACATATGGGATCCCATATGTCCCATGGAGTAATAGTAATACCTGGATTGTCCCATGATCAAAACCAAATCCCATTAAAATATACAGAATCCATGGAAAAAAACAGAACAGTCCCATCGTAGAATTGGAGCAGTTCCGTATAGCGTACTAGAACCTCGTCACTACTTTTAAGTGCCCGATCCCTCAGGCACCCACGAGGCTTCCCCTTTTTGGGCAACCGTAACATGCCCAGAAGACTGATCTAAGAGATTTCAAGTGCGGTATAGCAACCTGCACCAAGACCAACGAATAATTAATTAAGAGCTTAATCAGTCATGCAGACACTCAATACGTCAGGTAAAATACCTACGTGGTTCTGAAACAGCCAGAACAGTGGCTCGAACGGCATTGACAATCTTCACAATGGAGGATCAGTCATCAGACCAATCATCAGCTGACGCTACTTCGGTCATGACTGTGTGATTGGCAGTTGGGCGGCGGCCGGCCTGTTTGAATCATTTTGTATCCGGTCCACACAGGCTAGCCTTCTATCTAACGAACTATTGACGATGGTAACGGTTGTGCGTTTGAAGTAGGTCTCTACCAGGACAGGATTCACACCTTTTGTACAGCAGGTGGTTTTAACAACAATACTATTATCATTTAGGTTGTTCACAGGATTAATGAGTCATGTTTTGTTGGTAAGGTTGTGCTTTAAGATGTTTTATTAATTATTGGAAGTTATCCTTTGAATGCAATGTTTATAAATACGACTAAGATGATGGGACTTCTCATTTTCTGTGCAAATGCTTACTTTTTAGTTTGTCAGTAAAATAACAGTAGAAAAAGGGCTTTGAATTAAGTAACAGTATACAAAGTTATGCTTGAGAAATAAAAATGTAACAGCCTAGCTTATCCAAGCCTAAGCTCCCCTTTAGAGAAGCAAACATATAAAAAGTACAATTTGACAACTTTCAAACATTTTGTAGTCATAAAATTTTCTAAATTAAGAAAAACCTATCTTTACCCAACCTAACCTACCACAAACTGCTTTCGAAAAAAAACAAGTTTTTATAAGTTAAAAATACCACAAATTTTCCTGTTTTTCTTTGCAATATGCAAACACACAAGTTAATAGAATGTTCGTATTAATCAACAAAAAAAACTTCATTTTTTCCCAAAAAAAGAATAAAAAGATCATGAAGAATATCAAAATATTGACAAATTTCCAAAGAGCGAATGGTTCCATCATCTTCATCGTGTTCAGAGAAGTGTTTGTACATTTTTTCCCATGAAATACTATGTCTGGTCTAATGGAAAAAGTTTAACCCAACCTAATCTAACGAAACCTAACCCTTTGTTTGCCTCATGGAGGTAAATTGTGAGCAAATCTTATCTTGTAGATACCTTAAGAAGCAATAATACCCTTCTATTTTTTTAAAAGCAAGAGCTTAGACTAGGCTAACTTTGTTTTTTTTCTGAAGCTTACCTTTATTTTTCATTATATATTACTCCACTTGAAGCCCTACTTTTTGCTATTGTTTTGCTTGCCAGCTGAAAAGTAAGGAGAACATGAGCGCCGCAGTGGCTGAGATGCAACATATTGGCTGACCTTGCAAAAACGCCTGATAAATATACGTCAAATATCGTTTGTTTGTCTTTCAAAATATGCGTGTCGTACATCGTTTCATCCTGTCTGCATGGACATGCTATGGGAAGACCAGTGGGGTTTATGCTGGTTCATATATCCCATCATGGTCTGGGCTTCCCCACTGGTATTTCTCAGTGGGAATCCCTGGATAATTAACCCTGGAAATAGTATAAAATCTTTCGGAGACTGTGTAGGAATCCCATGGTACTTCCCATAGGGAACCGTATAGGATTCCCACACGATTGCCTCATGGGGAATGTTTCATGTCCTGACAAGGACAAACCCATGCAATTTGATGGGTCAATCCCATGGGATTTTTTCAATAGGGTTGTCACAAATGACAAAAGATGTTTTTTTTTCCTGTGGTTTGAATTGTTATTTTATTGATTTTGATTTTATTTTCTCGGTGAAATGACTGCTTATTGAGATATAAGTACAACTTGAAGTGCTTATGCAAAAAAAAATCATTTCCCAGCTATGAATTAAAATTATTTCAAATTACATAAAAACTGAAAACACATTTTTGTAAATCAAAAGTACCCTAGGGGCACTTTTGTTTACCTTATACTTATATATTTACCCAATATTTACATATATATTTACCCAAATTGCATGCATTGTGCAGATCCCATAAGTTGGTTTTCAGTCGGTTGGCAGGGCCAAGTAAAAACTAATTCTCACATACATTCAAATTCCTTGGATTTGGAAAGCTTAGTAGGTGCCTAACTACCTAAACATGAGCTCAGGGCAACATTGTTTCATAAAATGGTACTATCTTTTGCATAGGTTGAGATTGAAGAACAAAATTGCTCAAAATCATGCTTTTTTCGTGGCTGCACTGAGATGTCTCTCCTGGAAACACTTGTGAATGCATGGAATTTATAGAGCTGACTAAGCATCACATCAAAGCCCAGTAAGAGCCCACCGGTCACGAACAGACTTCCTCGTTTGACTTTCGGTTTTAGTATTTGCCACTTCTCGTACCTACCTAAGTGGGTGGGCAGGTAACTTGCTTCTGCCCCACAATGCCGCACATTCCCTTATTTTCACGAATCGATAGGAGCATTTTTGCGTAAAACATGCCCGATGTACCTCAAAAGTGTTCTTCACACAACGATCTCCACTGATAGTACCATAGACTTCACTCCAAAAGGCCGCATGCCCTGCGCTTGTTATGAAACGAAAGCGCAATATGTGGCGATATCTGCCAGAGGCTTTCCTCTGCCGACCAGTGATAGAGCTGTTTTAGAGCTAAGATGTAAATGTGAACTTCAATTTTCATCATAATCATGTGTCACCCATGTATATTTGCTTCCAATTTTTCAACTTTGCTATTTTCCAGTGGATGAAGGCATGATTTTATACGAAAATAACATGCCGAAATACTTCCCAGCTGTACTCAGGTGAGGCACTGTCTTAAGTGCCTTTATGGGCCGACCGCAACTGCAGGCTAGGATATAGGATTTGCGTTAGAGGAGGGGGCAAACGCATTTTGCCCAGGCTCGGGCCAGCCTCGGGCCTGGGCCCGAAATTTAAGATTCCATAAGCCATGGACGATTCCGGGTCTCATTAATCATGGGTCTGGGCCGTGACGGACCGAGGCCTGCGACCAGGGGTGTCGAGAACCGATTGTTGAGGACCAAAGGCCCGAGCGGAACAGCGGAAAGCGTGGCGCCGCCCACGGCCCAACTCGGGAGTGGAGGATCTAACAAAAGGACGCATACAATGGGTAGTCGAGGACCGGACGCGCATCGCACACACTTATGATAACTCTGAGCTTCGAATCACGCACCTTATAGTGTCACGCCCGATGTCCCAAGTGATCGATCGTTTTTCAATTACCAGGAAATATAAGACTGAATATGCATGGGAATGTCCGTCATGGATGGGAATGACAAATGTCAATTGTTTCATAGGATATCTGCGTAAGCAGTAAGCATCAGCTAATCGAAATCAAGTCATATCGCCTCTTAACACGCGCACTGGAGGGGGGAGCAATCCGCCCGCCCCTTCGGTTTTTCGTACATAACTGCAGATTTTACCGGTCGATATACGCGAATTTTCTGCGTACCTGCTTAGAAATGACCGGCGCGTCGTTTAAAGCAAGAAAAATGGAATTCGGCTGAAGATTTTTTCGAGTTATGGGTCGTTAAAGTAAAAAAATTCGTATCGCCACACCACAAGAATCGGCGCTGATGCGCTTCCCGTATATTCACAAAAGGGAAGTGTTCTTGGCAACACTAGCGACTTGTTTGATGTATATTGATATGCTATATAGTTTCAAGGTCATGTTAGGTCACCGAGGTCAAGTCAGGTCAAGTTCATGACAGGCTAATGGAACCAAACTTGGTCAACTGGAATGTTGTCATAAATGCACTACTGTTTGTTATTTGCACTGTTTGTCATTGCGTTTCCACACTTTATTCATGTACTTCACTCTTTTCTTCGCGAAGCCGATTGCGCCGAGCTGCCCGACGGAGCAGTCGGGCGGGCGACCCAGTTCCGGTAACTGGAACAGGTAACTGACCTGATAAAGTGCTGCTATATAGGTGACCTGAGGTCAAATGTCCGGTCTAGCATCTGTATTGCATCATTAGTAATGTCCAAAACATCATTGATGCCAATTTTTGAGCATTTAAACACAATGACAGCGATCCATAGCAATGACAAGCCAAGGCATGCAAAACAGGAAAATTGTGACAAATGTGACCTCATTTGACCTTGAAGATATTGACCTAAGGTCGTGAAATTTGCACACAATAGAGTTCACTACCGTACCCATCCCCCTGCGAATTTTGTTCCTCCAGCTTTAATACGAGCCGAGATCTTAGGGGGGGGGGGCGGAATCCGCCCCCCCCCCCTCCAGTGCGCGTAATTTTCAGAGGCCCTCCAGGGCGCGTGTTAATCTTCTACACTTCAGTGAGTACTTATCTTACGCCATCAGCATATTCTAAGGTACCTAGTCCACTGATGAGCCTAGTGGCTTTGCGCTGCACTCTTTCTTGCATATCTATGTCTTTTTCTAAGTAAGGGCTACCGAATATTCCAAGTGGGGTCGCACTAAGCTAAGTACAGTTTTGCATGACTTCCTTGCTGTCATATCTCACACTCCGATTAATTATTCCCGGCATTCTGATTGCCCTGTTTCAAGCTGAAGTACATCGTTTTCTGCTTTAACGTCATTTGAAACTAACACACCTAAGTTTCTTTCCTGTTCGATAGCATCCATTTCCCTATCTCCCATTGCATATCTGAATATTTCACCTCCAAACCCCAGATGCATGCCTTGCATTTTTTCATAGTTGGAAGTTCCCATAATTTCATGGTTTCTAGGTTAAAATAGGTACAACATGTATGTGCTTGTCTCATTACCTGGGTTCTATATAGGTTTTCCATATCGAACGGGTATGGGCTGGACTCGGAGCTGCAAATAAACGGGCTGGGCTGGGTTTGGGCAGCTCCCTCGCCAACAGCGAACGGGCTCGGGCCGAGACCGGACTGCAACCCAACGGCTCAGGTCAGGCTGGGCGGGCAACGTTTAGGCCCGTAGCGACCTGTGTTCGCTATGACCCACCACCCTCGAACATGCGCCGCTATCTATGGACCCTTAGCGCGATGTCCGGTGGCGTAAACACCCCCCCCCCACCCACCCCACGGTGGCAACGTTCCTGGCATGACAACACGCACTATATATTGATCAGTGATGCCAGTGCGCCGTGTGGTTCCAACATTCATCGATCTTCTCTGAGAAGTCGCCTCCGCTGACCATTCCATCCTCCCTCCATCACGGATTACACCCGCACCCGGTCCTTAGGCCAGAATCCACAGACGGCGCCATAGCTGCATTCAGCAGCACACATTGCAGTTTGTCCCTGTCGGTCGGTGACTCAGTTTGCGACACCAATTCAGTCCGTCCGGTTTCCACAAAAACTGGCGCTATCGCTGCCAACTAGCCGGCTGAGTGGCACCACTGCGCGCATCGTCCTTTACAGGTCGGCGCCAAGGTCACACACACAGCCGGGCCAGACTTGCTAACAATTGTGAGCGGGCTCAGTTGTGCGCCACTCTGGAGGTTCCATATGCGTGCGGACAGTTGCCGTGACAGGTGCGGAGGTAGTGTAGTACCCAGTGTGTCGGGTGCAGTGGTCCAGTGCAGCCGTAGACAGTATACAGGGTGCACCACAGCAGACAGGGTCGTGAGGGAAACCAGCGCCACTGTCACAAATCTTATGGGGGATATACTGTGAGGTGACGGGGAAGTGGAAGCAGTTCTGCAGTGGCATCAGCACTGCCGACCGGCCGGTACTGCCTTGTTCCGTCCGGAGTCGGGCCGGACCGGTGCCCACGTAGTTTTGACGCCAGCCGCAGCTGCACCGTCACCTATCGAGCATGTGGAGGTGGTTGTTGTTGCTGCTGTTGGTGGCGGCCGTGCCGTGCCTCTGCCGGCGCTCGCCGGAGCTGACACCGGCCGACGGCCAGCTGCTGCTGCTCAGCAGCTTCGGAGCCGAGCTGCCCGAGCCCAACCGACCACAGGCGCGAGACGCCGAGGGTCTGTACATGGCCGACCACACGATGGCCGTACAGCAGTGGCGTCATGTGGAGCGACCTCACATCCAGTTGACCTACGAGCCGCAGATGGAGCAGCCGCGCCGCTGGCTGGTGCGTGACCTCAGCCTGAACGTGACGGCCGCGGAGCTGGCTGCCGGCACGGAGCCATGGTCGCGGCACGCCGCTCGGTGGAAGGTGGAGAATTGCGCCGGCACACTGCACAGCAGCGCCACACTGCAGCTGCGCTCTGTCGCCGACCTGCGTCGCCAGGCGTCGTGCAGCACACTGGCCTGGCGACTGGTCGGACTGACCGAGCAGTACGAGCGACTGTGGCCGTTGGCCGGCGTGTACCGCGCCACCGAGCAGTACCAGTACGGCGCGCCGGTGTACACCACCGCCGGCGGAGCGCGGCTGCAGCACACCGCCGACGGTGCGCGCGCCAGCTGGCTGCTGCGCGCCAACGACTCGGAGGCGGTACAGCTGGCCGTACTGGGCGACTTCTCCGACCGCATAAACTGGGTGCGCACCGAAGACCTGGTGGCATCAGCGCCACCCGCCCTCCAGCCGGGACACCAGCTGGCGTTCGAATGTGTACCGGCTGGCTGGCAGTCTGGCGATTCAGACTTCCAGCAGCCACATCTAGACGGCTACCGAACCACCTCCTCCCAGCCAGAGCTGCACCCCCTGGCGGCGACAGCTGCCCAACGACGCCGACCGCTTCCAGTACCAGGAGACGTACGGTGAGCCCCTGCTTGATGACCAGCAGCTGCTCGTCTTCCTCTTCAACACGTCCTCGTTTCGTGGCTCGTCCATCGAGGCGCGTCTCGAGTCGACCACGCCGCTGCCCGTCGGTGGCGACGGCTGCGCACTGCTGCGGATGCGCAGCACCGGTTTCAGGGTGACGGTGTCCCAGGAACGTGACGGCGTCGATACGGAGTTGCTGTCGTCCGCAGTCGACAGGGGCTGGCACGATGAGCTGGTTCCGCTGGTCTCCTCCGGCGCCCTCTTGCTGCGCGTGCACGAGCCGTTCGCCGCCAACGCCCGGTTGGCGCTGCAGCAGGTGATGGTATTCAACGAGTCGTGCTACGTTGTGCGGGACCGCCAGTCCGCCTGCGACGTCGTGTCCTGCGAGAACGGCGGCACGTGCATCAGCGTGTCCACCAAACACTACTTGTGTGTCTGCACCACGGGGTTTTTAGGCGAACGGTGTGAGCGTCAAGTGGATTGCGGGCCGCCTGCCAACATCACCGGGGGCATGGTCATCCACTTATCCGGCCAGACGTACCTCGATCGTGCCTACTACGGCTGCCTGCCGGGCTTCATGTTTTACTCGCCTACCGCGTTCGGGTTGGCGTGGAGCACGTGCCACCACAACAACACGTGGGTGCACCAACCTCGCTGTAGGAGGACCTACCTGGTAGGCTCCTACATCCAGTGCGGCTTCGACCAGCCCTGCGACGGCTTCATCACCGACATCGACAACGACTTCAACGTGGTTACGGACGTGGAGTGGAGCCGAGTGGCACGTCTGAAGACGTCAAACTACAAGGCGACCACGGGCGGCACGTTCCTGTCCGTGTCGAAGCCAGCCGGCGGCCATACGGTGACGGCCCGACTGCGCACCGCCTGCCCCGGCCTGCTGCAGACCGGCTGCGTCCGAGTGCGCTACAGCAGCGTCAACGCCACATTTGAGCTCAAGGGCTTCCGCTCCGGACGCCCAATAGTCTCCGAGGGTATCAATGCCACCAGCTCCAGCATAACGCAAACGGTGTCGAAGCTGTACATTTCGCTGGCAGCCGACAAGGGTCCGCTGCTGCTTGTTGTCCGCCTGCACAGAGGCGCCGCCGAGTTCGGCCTCGACTCGGTACTGATGTACCGGCAGTCGTGCGAAGACATCCTGGACGATGATGAGTTTCCAGCACCCACATGGGGACCAGAGGTAGTCACTCAGAACCCGACCACACCTACCGGCGAAGAATCGACGACGCCACGCAGTGGGTCGGCAGGTATGCCAGAAGAACAGCTGTCTGCATCGCTGCTGTTGGCGCTCACTGGGATGATGCTGTACCGCTGACCGTGGGGATACCGTACCGCTGGCCGTGGTGAGGTCGTACCAATGGCTGTGGGATACTGTACCGCTGACGGACATCGGTGACCGAGGTGGTATTTCCGCCTTTGATGGCCTGTGTATTTGTCAAGCTACCGACCGATTTTGGAATTCAAAATGTTAAAGCTTCCTGGCTACGCTGGCTCGCAAATATCCGTATGTGGAGCTCTGTAGTGTCCTTTCGTTACATGCTACACACAAAAAATTGCTGGTGGGAATCTCGTGATGCAGCCCACCCGGGCCGGGCAAGTGTGTTCATCCATTGGTTCATCAGTGTGCGACACTTCAATGTATCAGTCCTCGGACTTTGGTGCACTCTTGTTAATATGTAAGTGAAAGATAGCATGGCTGGCCGATGGCAGTGGACAGTGGTGTCCGCTCTAAATCAGCACGAGTCAGTGCCCCAAGTCCCCCTCCGAACCTGCATTCAGTCGACCACTGCACCAGTCTTTCGACTTGGCTGAACTCCGAACTTGTATGACAATCTGAGTTCAGCACCGACTCTAGTAATCCTAGGTGAGTAAAAAAATAAAATACGAGTGTTGCAAATTGGAGTAAAAATGAAAATTTAGAGACGATTGAAGTTGCAGCTGTGAAAATTGTTGCTGTGACTGCAATGTCTGCAAATCCTACATCATCATCCATGTTCGTACTCATATCTCGAAATACGTGCTACACCAACTCCTAGTACACTGCAACTCAGACTCCGGAGTGGTAACTCAGGTTGCCGCTGGACATGCATGTACAAACTAGATTAACACGAATCTGTTTGATTACTTTGTTGTGTCCAATTGATTGATTCTCACAGGCCGTTCTATAGGATACACTGTAAAAAATATTGAGAACCTTGAGGCCCTACGACTTTTGATTAGCATGCATATGATTCCTGTAGAAGAACCTGCATTGAAAAGGTGGTTCGTCTCGCTTTTTCTACTACCCCACATTCTTTGCGTGGAACTCTTAGCAGCGCTTGGTAGATTCGAAAACCATTATATTAAAACATGAAAGAAAAATAACCTTTCCGTGTGCGCTGTAAGAATTCCTTAGAACCCTGGATACTTAGACTTTTAAATAGCATGTCTAGGACTTCTCTAGAAGAATCTTTATTGAAAAGGGTTGTTCGCCTCATTTTTCCTACCGTTCCCGCGTTCTTTGCATATAATTCATATCACCGCTTGTGCGCTTTCGAAACGACCACTTTTAAACAGGACAGGATAATATCTTCTATGTGTTGATCGAATCATAATATTTAGAACCATATATGCTTCAGAATTTTGATCAACATGTCTTGTGCTCTTCTAAAAGAACTATCGACAAATAATGTCGGGGCCGATATGATAATGCAGTATTGCTGGGGGCTCATGCGGCGGGGTCTGCCCATGAAGGTTCATATAGCCCCTTGGCAATGGCTCTGCGGACTTCGTCAGCATTTGCTATGGAAAAGGCGTGCATAATTTTTGTGTGTTTAATGATGGGTTGTGAGCAGCAAGTCACCTGGGTGTCTGTTTGACGTACACAGTGGAGTACCTATATGTGGCACTCATAAGCGTTACAATGTACCGACGCACACTGCAATATGAACTGAGTCAGCACTCTGGTAGAAATAAATCCCGGGCAATGGCAGTGTTATCAATGAATTTGTGCAATTCTTTGCCTACATATTTCGAGGACCTTCAACTCAATCTGAGCTAGTTAGGACTTAGGAGCAACTTAGGACTTGCTTCAGGGGCGGGTGTCAAATGGATCTGAAAGGGCACATCCTTCTCCCATTTCTTTAAAAAAAGTCACCGGATTTCGATCTCATACGCGCCCTTTTGTTCTTTAACACGCGCCCTGGAGGGCCTCTGAAAATTACGCGCACTGGAGGGGGGGCGGATTCCGCCCCACCCCCCTAAGATCTCGGCTCCTAGTGAAGCTAGAGGAACGAAATTTTCAGGGTTGATGGGTACGGTAGTGGTCTCTATTGTGTGCAAATTTCATGACCTTAGGTCAATATATTCAAGGTCAAATTTGCAAAATGTTCTAGTATTGCGTGGCTTGGCTTGTCATCGTCATGGATCGCTGTGATTGTATTTAAATACTCCAAAATGGGCATCAATGATGTTTTGGACATTACGAATGATGCAATGCAGATGCCGGACCCAACATTTAACCTCAGGTCACCCATATAGCACCACTTGATCAGGTCAGTTACCTGTTCCAGTTACCGAAAACGGGCCGCCCGCCCGACTGCTCCGTCGGGCAGCTCGGAGCAATCGGCTTCGTGAAGAAAGGAGTGAAGTACATGAATAAAGTATGGAAACGCAATGACAAACAGTGCAAATGACAAACGGTAGTGCATTTATGACAACATTCCAGTTGATCAAGTTTGGTTCCATTAACCTGTCATGAACTTGACCTGACTTGACCTCGGTGACCTAACATGATCTTGAAACTATATAGCATATCAATATACATCAAACAAGTCGCTAGTGTTGCCAAGAACACTTCCCTTTTGCGAATATACGGGAAGCGCATCAGCGCCGATTTTCGTGGTCTGGCGCTATAATTTTTTTTTACTTTAGCGGCTCCTAACTTGAAAATGTTTCAGCCGATTTCCATTTTTCTTGCTTTAAACGACGTGCCGGTCATTTCTAAGCAGGTACGCCGAAAATCGCGTATATCAACGGGTAAAATCTGCAGTTATTTACGAAAAATCGGAGTGGTGGGCGGATTTCCCCCCCCCCCCCCTCCAGTGCGCGTGTTAAATGATTTATACTGACGCGACTTTTTCGGGACCAGACGCGTTTTAGGGGCTTTTGACCCAATTTCAAGGGCTGCAGGAACCTCCCGAGTCTGGATTTGTTTTTCAGGTTCAGATTCCACTTTTGAGCTCACACGTGACCTTTTGGGGCCCAGCGTTATTTTCATGGGCCCCAGCGCGACCCTTTGGGGACTCCAACATATGTTAAGGTGGCCCCAGGTGACTTTGGACCCTCAGCGTGATCTTCAGGGGCACGACCAGATTGTTTTGGACCCCCAGCGACATTTTCATGAGCTCTGACGTGGCTTTTTTAGCTTCAGCGTGATTTTCAGGGGCCACGGCGCGACTCTTGGGGACATCAGCATGATTTGCAGGGATCCACGCGACTTTTTTGGGCACCCAGTGAGATTTTTAGGGGCCCTGGCCAAACCTTATGGTGTTCCGCGTGATTTTCATGGACCCCCACGCCACTTTTGGGGGCCTAGCGGAATTTTTAGAGGCTCCGATGAGACTTTTGGGGCCCCTAGCGTGATTTTCCCCTTTCCTCCATTCTGCACCTTCTGTACCTTCTCGCCTTCTGTGCCTCCTTACCGGTCTTCGAGACCTTATTAGATTCTGGAGGCCTCCGGGCTCTGGTTTTTTTTTCAGGGATCCACTTGAGTACTACAAGGGCCTCCTTTTATCTCCTAGATTCCTCCTTTTCCAAATTAGGGGCCTCCTCTCACGTCTTGGGAGCCTCCTGCTCTGTGTTTTGATTCGATATTTGCCCATCTTAAGTGTGGCCTCTTATCTCCTGGTGGACTCCTCTTCTCTCCCAGGTTCCTCCTCTTCAAAATTACAAGCATCCTTTCCTATTTCAATGGCCTTGTCATTTTCTATGGGCTTTCTTACCCGTTTTGGAACTTCTTTTCCGCCCGGGAGCCATCTCTCTTATCCGATGGCCTTCCTGTCCTATTTTAGAAGCCTCCTCGTTCATCATGTGGCTTTATTTACAATCTTGGAGCGTCCGCTTCCGAATTAGGTGCCTCCTGTCACGTTTCGTGATTATCCTTTTATCTTGGTGAAGCCTTACCCGTCTTGGGGCCTCCTCTTGCGTCTCCGAAACCTTATCTCATATCCACTGGCTTTCTCTTCCGTCTTAGGGCATCCTCTCATTTTCTGGGGCCTCCCTGTCCGTATTGGGGCCCTCCGTTTCAATCCTGGAAGCCTCCATGCCAATTGTTGGCACTCTTTTGAGTTCTGGTGCCTCCTATCCTCTCCTATGAGATAGACGCGAGAGGCGGCCCCCAATTTACGAGAATAAGCCCCTAAGAAGTGACAGGAGGCCCCTGTACGCAAGATGATTCCCCTTTTCAAATTAGAGGCCTCCTCTCAGGTCTTGAAGGCCTCCTCGTCTGTGTTTGGAGCCTCATTATCCTCTTAGCAGGGTGATTTTACATCCTGGTCCCAGCTCTTCTCTCCTATGGTCCTCCTCTTCCAAATTAGGGGCCTCATTTCCTATATCAATAGCGTTCTCTCATTCCTGCAGAGGCCTTCTGCAGGAACGAACAGGAACTCGTCTTGGGGCGGGTCTCCTCTTGTGTGCGGGGAGAATCATTCCTTTCAAGTCCCGTCTGCCTCCTTGCTCACCATTTTCCAGTGCAATTCCGGGTAGGGGCCTCCTCAAATGTCAGGGGCGGCACCCCCCCCACCCCCTCCTAGTCTCACTGCAGGGGGCGATTGCTCCCGCTGCCCCCCACCCCTCCCCGGTGGCGACGCTCCTGGCATGACAACACGCACTATATATTGATCAGTGATGCCAGTGCGTGGTGTGGTTCCAATGTTCATCGATCTTCTCTGAGAAGTCATCTCCGCTGGCCATTGCATCCTTTCTCCATCACGGATTACATCCGCATTCGACCATTAGACCGAGTACAAAAACGACTCCATAGCTGCAAACCGCGGCACACATTGGAGTTTGTCCCTGACGGTCGGTGAGTCAGTTTGCGACACCAATTCAGCCCGTCCTGTTTCCACAAAAACTGGCGCTCTCGCTGCCAACTAGCCGGCTGAGTGGCACCACTGCGCGCATCGTCCTTTACAAGTCGGCGCCAAGGTCACACACACAGCCAGACTTGCTGACAACTGTGAGCGGGCTCAGTTGTGCGCCACTCTGGAGGTTCCATATGCGTGCGGACAGTTGCCGTGACAGGTGCGGAGGTAGTGTAGTACCCAGCGTGTCTGGTGCAGTGGTCCAGTGTAGTAGTACAGTAGACAGGGTGCACTACAGCAGACAGGGTCGTGAAGGAAATCAGCGCCACTGTCACAAATCTTATGAGGATATACTGTGAGGTGACGGGGAAGTGGTAGCAGTTCTGCAGTGGCATCAGCACTGCCGACCGGCCGGTGCAACGTTGTTCCGTCCGGAGTCGGGCCGGACCGGTGCCCACGTAGTTTTGACGCCAGCCGCAGCTGCACCGTCACCTGTCGAGCATGTGGAGGTGGTTGTTGTTGCTGCTGTTGGTGGCGGCCGTGCCGTGCCTCTGCCGGCGCTCGCCGGAGCTGACACCGGCCGACGGCCAGCTGCTGCTGCTCAGCAGCTTCGGAGCCGAGCTGCCCGAGCCCAACCGACCACAGGCGCGAGACGCCGAGGGTCTGTACATGGCCGACCACACGATGGCCGTACAGCAGTGGCGTCATGTGGAGCGACCTCACATCCAGCTGACCTACGAGCCGCAGACGGAGCAGCCGCGCCGCTGGCTGGTGCGTGACCTCAGCCTGAACGTGACGGCCGCGGAGCTGGCTGCCGGCACGGAGCCGTGGTCGCGGCACGCCGCTCGGTGGAAGGTGGAGAATTGCGCCGGCACACTGCACAGCAGCGCCACACTGCAGCTGCGCTCTGTCGCCGACCTGCGTCGCCAGGCGTCGTGCAGCACACTGGCCTGGCGACTGGTCGGACTGACCGAGCAGTACGAGCGACTGTGGCCGTTGGCCGGCGTGTACCGCGCCACCGAGCAGTACCAGTACGGCGCGCCGGTGTACACCACCGCCGGCGGAGCGCGGCTGCAGCACACCGCCGACGGTGCGCGCGCCAGCTGGCTGCTGCGCGCCAACGACTCGGAGGCGGTACAGCTGGCCGTACTGGGCGACTTCTCCGACCGCATAAACTGGGTGCGCACCGAAGACCTGGTGGCATCAGCGCCACCCGCCCTCCAGCCGGGACACCAGCTGGCGTTCGAATGTGTACCGGCTGGCTGGCAGTCTGGCGATTCAGACTTCCAGCAGCCACATCTAGACGGCTACCGAACCACCTCCTCCCAGCCAGAGCTGCACCCCTGGCGGCGACAGCTGCCCAACGACGCCGACCGCTTCCAGTACCAGGAGACGTACGGTGAGCCCCTGCTTGATGACCAGCAGCTGCTCGTCTTCCTCTTCAACACGTCCTCGTTTCGTGGCTCGTCCATCGAGGCGCGTCTCGAGTCGACCACGCCGCTGCCCGTCGGTGGCGACGGCTGCGCACTGCTGCGGATGCGCAGCACCGGTTTCAGGGTGACGGTGTCCCAGGAACGTGACGGCGTCGATACGGAGTTGCTGTCGTCCGCAGTCGACAGGGGCTGGCACGATGAGCTGGTTCCGCTGGTCTCCTCCGGCGCCCTCTTGCTGCGCGTGCACGAGCCGTTCGCCGCCAACGCCCGGTTGGCGCTGCAGCAGGTGATGGTATTCAACGAGTCGTGCTACGTTGTGCGGGACCGCCAGTCCGCCTGCGACGTCGTGTCCTGCGAGAACGGCGGCACGTGCATCAGCGTGTCCACCAAACACTACTTGTGTGTCTGCACCACGGGGTTTTTAGGCGAACGGTGTGAGCGTCAAGTGGATTGCGGGCCGCCTGCCAACATCACCGGGGGCATGGTCATCCACTTCTCCGGCCAGACGTACCTCGATCGTGCCTACTACGGCTGCCTGCCGGGCTTCATGTTTTACTCGCCTACCGCGTTCGGGTTGGCGTGGAGCACGTGCCACCACAACAACACGTGGGTGCACCAACCTCGCTGTAGGAGGACCTACCTGGTAGGCTCCTACATCCAGTGCGGCTTCGACCAGCCCTGCGACGGCTTCATCACCGACATCGACAACGACTTCAACGTGGTTACGGACGTGGAGTGGAGCCGAGTGGCACGTCTGAAGACGTCAAACTACAAGGCGACCACGGGCGGCACGTTCCTGTCCGTGTCGAAGCCAGCCGGCGGCCATACGGTGACGGCCCGACTGCGCACCGCCTGCCCCGGCCTGCTGCAGACCGGCTGCGTCCGAGTGCGCTACAGCAGCGTCAACGCCACATTTGAGCTCAAGGGCTTCCGCTCCGGACGCCCAATAGTCTCCGAGGGTATCAATGCCACCAGCTCCAGCATAACGCAAACGGTGTCGAAGCTGTACATTTCGCTGGCAGCCGACAAGGGTCCGCTGCTGCTTGTTGTCCGCCTGCACAGAGGCGCCGCCGAGTTCGGCCTCGACTCGGTACTGATGTACCGGCAGTCGTGCGAAGACATCCTGGACGATGATGAGTTTCCAGCACCCACATGGGGACCAGAGGTAGTCACTCAGAACCCGACCACACCTACCGGCGAAGAATCGACGACGCCACGCAGTGGGTCGGCAGGTATGCCAGAAGAACAGCTGTCTGCATCGCTGCTGTTGGCGCTCACTGGGATGATGCTGTACCGCTGACCGTGGGGATACCGTACCGCTGGCCGTGGTGAGGTCGTACCAATGGCTGTGGGATACTGTACCGCTGACGGACATCGGTGACCGAGGTGGTATTTCCGCCTTTGATGGCCTGTGTATTTGTCAAGCTACCGACCGATTTTGGAATTCAAAATGTTAAAGCTTCCTGGCTACGCTGGCTCGCAAATATCCGTATGTGGAGCTCTGTAGTGTCCTTTCGTTACATGCTACACACAAAAAATTGCTGGTGGGAATCTCGTGATGCAGCCCACCCGGGCCGGGCAAGTGTGTTCATCCATTGGTTCATCAGTGTGCGACACTTCAATGTATCAGTCCTCGGACTTTGGTGCACTCTTGTTAATATGTAAGTGAAAGATAGCATGGCTGGCCGATGGCAGTGGACAGTGGTGTCCGCTCTAAATCAGCACGAGTCAGTGCCCCAAGTCCCCCTCCGAACCTGCATTCAGTCGACCACTGCACCAGTCTTTCGACTTGGCTGAACTCCGAACTTGTATGACAATCTGAGTTCAGCACCGACTCTAGTAATCCTAGGTGAGTAAAAAAATAAAATACGAGTGTTGCAAATTGGAGTAAAAATGAAAATTTAGAGACGATTGAAGTTGCAGCTGTGAAAATTGTTGCTGTGACTGCAATGTCTGCAAATCCTACATCATCATCCATGTTCGTACTCATATCTCGAAATACGTGCTACACCAACTCCTAGTACACTGCAACTCAGACTCCGGAGTGGTAACTCAGGTTGCCGCTGGACATGCATGTACAAACTAGATTAACACGAATCTGTTTGATTACTTTGTTGTGTCCAATTGATTGATTCTCACAGGCCGTTCTATAGGATACACTGTAAAAAATATTGAGAACCTTGAGGCCCTACGACTTTTGATTAGCATGCATATGATTCCTGTAGAAGAACCTGCATTGAAAAGGTGGTTCGTCTCGCTTTTTCTACTACCCCACATTCTTTGCGTGGAACTCTTAGCAGCGCTTGGTAGATTCGAAAACCATTATATTAAAACATGAAAGAAAAATAACCTTTCCGTGTGCGCTGTAAGAATTCCTTAGAACCCTGGATACTTAGACTTTTAAATAGCATGTCTAGGACTTCTCTAGAAGAATCTTTATTGAAAAGGGTTGTTCGCCTCATTTTTCCTACCGTTCCCGCGTTCTTTGCATATAATTCATATCACCGCTTGTGCGCTTTCGAAACGACCACTTTTAAACAGGACAGGATAATATCTTCTATGTGTTGATCGAATCATAATATTTAGAACCATATATGCTTCAGAATTTTGATCAACATGTCTTGTGCTCTTCTAAAAGAACTATCGACAAATAATGTCGGGGCCGATATGATAATGCAGTATTGCTGGGGGCTCATGCGGCGGGGTCTGCCCATGAAGGTTCATATAGCCCCTTGGCAATGGCTCTGCGGACTTCGTCAGCATTTGCTATGGAAAAGGCGTGCATAATTTTTGTGTGTTTAATGATGGGTTGTGAGCAGCAAGTCACCTGGGTGTCTGTTTGACGTACACAGTGGAGTACCTATATGTGGCACTCATAAGCGTTACAATGTACCGACGCACACTGCAATATGAACTGAGTCAGCACTCTGGTAGAAATAAATCCCGGGCAATGGCAGTGTTATCAATGAATTTGTGCAATTCTTTGCCTACATATTTCGAGGACCTTCAACTCAATCTGAGCTAGTTAGGACTTAGGAGCAACTTAGGACTTGCTTCAGGGGCGGGTGTCAAATGGATCTGAAAGGGCACATCCTTCTCCCATTTCTTTAAAAAAAAGTCACCGGATTTCGATCTCATACGCGCCCTTTTGTTCTTTAACACGCGCCCTGGAGGGCCTCTGAAAATTACGCGCACTGGAGGGGGGGCGGATTCCGCCCCACCCCCCTAAGATCTCGGCTCCTAGTGAAGCTAGAGGAACGAAATTTTCAGGGTTGATGGGTACGGTAGTGGTCTCTATTGTGTGCAAATTTCATGACCTTAGGTCAATATATTCAAGGTCAAATTTGCAAAATGTTCTAGTATTGCGTGGCTTGGCTTGTCATCGTCATGGATCGCTGTGATTGTATTTAAATACTCCAAAATGGGCATCAATGATGTTTTGGACATTACGAATGATGCAATGCAGATGCCGGACCCAACATTTAACCTCAGGTCACCCATATAGCACCACTTGATCAGGTCAGTTACCTGTTCCAGTTACCGAAAACGGGCCGCCCGCCCGACTGCTCCGTCGGGCAGCTCGGAGCAATCGGCTTCGTGAAGAAAGGAGTGAAGTACATGAATAAAGTATGGAAACGCAATGACAAACAGTGCAAATGACAAACGGTAGTGCATTTATGACAACATTCCAGTTGATCAAGTTTGGTTCCATTAACCTGTCATGAACTTGACCTGACTTGACCTCGGTGACCTAACATGATCTTGAAACTATATAGCATATCAATATACATCAAACAAGTCGCTAGTGTTGCCAAGAACACTTCCCTTTTGCGAATATACGGGAAGCGCATCAGCGCCGATTTTCGTGGTCTGGCGCTATAATTTTTTTTACTTTAGCGGCTCCTAACTTGAAAATGTTTCAGCCGATTTCCATTTTTCTTGCTTTAAACGACGTGCCGGTCATTTCTAAGCAGGTACGCCGAAAATCGCGTATATCAACGGGTAAAATCTGCAGTTATTTACGAAAAATCGGAGTGGTGGGCGGATTTCCCCCCCCCCCCTCCAGTGCGCGTGTTAAATGATTTATACTGACGCGACTTTTTCGGGACCAGACGCGTTTTAGGGGCTTTTGACCCAATTTCAAGGGCTGCAGAAACCTCCCGAGTCTGGATTTGTTTTTCAGGTTCAGATTCCACTTTTGAGCTCACACGTGACCTTTTGGGGCCCAGCGTTATTTTCATGGGCCCCAGCGCGACCCTTTGGGGACTCCAACATATGTTAAGGTGGCCCCAGGTGACTTTGGACCCTCAGCGTGATCTTCAGGGGCACGACCAGATTGTTTTGGACCCCCAGCGACATTTTCATGAGCTCTGACGTGGCTTTTTTTAGCTTCAGCGTGATTTTCAGGGGCCACGGCGCGACTCTTGGGGACATCAGCATGATTTGCAGGGATCCACGCGACTTTTTTTGGGCACCCAGTGAGATTTTTAGGGGCCCTGGCCAAACCTTATGGTGTTCCGCGTGATTTTCATGGACCCCCACGCCACTTTTGGGGGCCTAGCGGAATTTTTAGAGGCTCCGATGAGACTTTTGGGGCCCCTAGCGTGATTTTCCCCTTTCCTCCATTCTGCACCTTCTGTACCTTCTCGCCTTCTGTGCCTCCTTACCGGTCTTCGAGACCTTATTAGATTCTGGAGGCCTCCGGGCTCTGGTTTTTTTTTCAGGGATCCACTTGAGTACTACAAGGGCCTCCTTTTATCTCCTAGATTCCTCCTTTTCCAAATTAGGGGCCTCCTCTCACGTCTTGGGAGCCTCCTGCTCTGTGTTTTGATTCGATATTTGCCCATCTTAAGTGTGGCCTCTTATCTCCTGGTGGACTCCTCTTCTCTCCCAGGTTCCTCCTCTTCAAAATTACAAGCATCCTTTCCTATTTCAATGGCCTTGTCATTTTCTATGGGCTTTCTTACCCGTTTTGGAACTTCTTTTCCGCCCGGGAGCCATCTCTCTTATCCGATGGCCTTCCTGTCCTATTTTAGAAGCCTCCTCGTTCATCATGTGGCTTTATTTACAATCTTGGAGCGTCCGCTTCCGAATTAGGTGCCTCCTGTCACGTTTCGTGATTATCCTTTTTATCTTGGTGAAGCCTTACCCGTCTTGGGGCCTCCTCTTGCGTCTCCGAAACCTTATCTCATATCCACTGGCTTTCTCTTCCGTCTTAGGGCATCCTCTCATTTTCTGGGGCCTCCCTGTCCGTATTGGGGCCCTCCGTTTCAATCCTGGAAGCCTCCATGCCAATTGTTGGCACTCTTTTGAGTTCTGGTGCCTCCTATCCTCTCCTATGAGATAGACGCGAGAGGCGGCCCCCAATTTACGAGAATAAGCCCCTAAGAAGTGACAGGAGGCCCCTGTACGCAAGATGATTCCCCTTTTCAAATTAGAGGCCTCCTCTCAGGTCTTGAAGGCCTCCTCGTCTGTGTTTGGAGCCTCATTATCCTCTTAGCAGGGTGATTTTACATCCTGGTCCCAGCTCTTCTCTCCTATGGTCCTCCTCTTCCAAATTAGGGGCCTCATTTCCTATATCAATAGCGTTCTCTCATTCCTGCAGAGGCCTTCTGCAGGAACGAACAGGAACTCGTCTTGGGGCGGGTCTCCTCTTGTGTGCGGGGAGAATCATTCCTTTCAAGTCCCGTCTGCCTCCTTGCTCACCATTTTCCAGTGCAATTCCGGGTAGGGGCCTCCTCAAATGTCAGGGGGCGGCACCCCCCCCCCCCCCACCCCCTCCTAGTCTCACTGCAGGGGGCGATTGCTCCCGCTGCCCCCCACCCCCTCCCCGGTGGCGACGCTCCTGGCATGACAACACGCACTATATATTGATCAGTGATGCCAGTGCGTGGTGTGGTTCCAATGTTCATCGATCTTCTCTGAGAAGTCATCTCCGCTGGCCATTGCATCCTTTCTCCATCACGGATTACATCCGCATTCGACCATTAGACCGGAGTACAAAAACGACTCCATAGCTGCAAACCGCGGCACACATTGGAGTTTGTCCCTGACGGTCGGTGAGTCAGTTTGCGACACCAATTCAGCCCGTCCTGTTTCCACAAAAACTGGCGCTCTCGCTGCCAACTAGCCGGCTGAGTGGCACCACTGCGCGCATCGTCCTTTACAAGTCGGCGCCAAGGTCACACACACAGCCAGACTTGCTGACAACTGTGAGCGGGCTCAGTTGTGCGCCACTCTGGAGGTTCCATATGCGTGCGGACAGTTGCCGTGACAGGTGCGGAGGTAGTGTAGTACCCAGCGTGTCTGGTGCAGTGGTCCAGTGTAGTAGTACAGTAGACAGGGTGCACTACAGCAGACAGGGTCGTGAAGGAAATCAGCGCCACTGTCACAAATCTTATGAGGATATACTGTGAGGTGACGGGGAAGTGGTAGCAGTTCTGCAGTGGCATCAGCACTGCCGACCGGCCGGTGCAACGTTGTTCCGTCCGGAGTCGGGCCGGACCGGTGCCCACGTAGTTTTGACGCCAGCCGCAGCTGCACCGTCACCTGTCGAGCATGTGGAGGTGGTTGTTGTTGCTGCTGTTGGTGGCGGCCGTGCCGTGCCTCTGCCGGCGCTCGCCGGAGCTGACACCGGCCGACGGCCAGCTGCTGCTGCTCAGCAGCTTCGGAGCCGAGCTGCCCGAGCCCAACCGACCACAGGCGCGAGACGCCGAGGGTCTGTACATGGCCGACCACACGATGGCCGTACAGCAGTGGCGTCATGTGGAGCGACCTCACATCCAGCTGACCTACGAGCCGCAGACGGAGCAGCCGCGCCGCTGGCTGGTGCGTGACCTCAGCCTGAACGTGACGGCCGCGGAGCTGGCTGCCGGCACGGAGCCGTGGTCGCGGCACGCCGCTCGGTGGAAGGTGGAGAATTGCGCCGGCACACTGCACAGCAGCGCCACACTGCAGCTGCGCTCTGTCGCCGACCTGCGTCGCCAGGCGTCGTGCAGCACACTGGCCTGGCGACTGGTCGGACTGACCGAGCAGTACGAGCGACTGTGGCCGTTGGCCGGCGTGTACCGCGTCACCGAGCAGTACCAGTACGGCGCGCCGGTGTACACCACCGCCGGCGGAGCGCGGCTGCAGCACACCGCCGACGGTGCGCGCGCCAGCTGGCTGCTGCGCGCCAACGACTCGGAGGCGGTACAGCTGACCGTACTGGGCGACTTCTCCGACCGCATCAACTGGGTGCGCACCGAAGACCTGGTGGCATCAGCACCGCTCGCCCTCCAGCCGGGACATCAGCTGGCGTTCGAGTGTGTACCAGCCGGCTGGCAGTCTGGCGACTCAGACTTCCAGCAGCCACATCTGGACGGCTACCGAACCACCTCCTCCCAGCCAGAGCTGCACCCCTGGCGGCGACAGCTGCCCAACGACGCCGATCGCCTCCAGTACCAGGAGGCGTACGGTGAGCCCCTGCTTGATGGCCAGCAGCTGCTCGTCTTCCTCTTCAACACGTCCTCGTTTCGTGGCTCGCCCATCGAGGCGCGTCTCGAGTCGACCACGCCGCTGCCCGTCGGTGGCGACGGCTGCGCACTGCTGCGGCTGCGAAGCACCGGTTTCCGGGTGACGGTGTCCCAGGAACGTGACGGCGTCGATACGGAGTTGCTGTCGTCCGCAGTCGACAGGGGCTGGCACGATGAGCTGGCTCCGCTGGTCTCCTCCGGCGCCCTCTTGCTGCGCGTGCACGAGCCGTTCGCCGCCAACGCCCGGCTGGCGCTGCAGCAGGTGATGGTATTCAACGAGTCGTGCTACGTTGTGCGGGACCGCCAGTCCGCCTGCGACGTCGTGTCCTGCGAGAACGGCGGCACGTGCATCAGCGTGTCCACCAAACACTACTTGTGTGTCTGCGCCACGGGGTTTTTGGGCGAACGGTGTGAGCGTCAAGTGGATTGCGGGCCGCCTGCCAACATCACCGGGGGCATGGTCATCCACTTCTCCGGCCAGACGTACCTCGATCGTGCCTACTACGGCTGCCTGCCGGGCTTCATGTTTTACTCGCCTACCGCGTTCGGGTTGGCGTGGAGCACGTGCCACCACAACAACACGTGGGTGTACCAACCTCGCTGTAGGAGGACCTACCTGGTAGGCCCCTACATCCAGTGCGGCTTCGACCAGCCCTGCGACGGCTTCATCACCGACATCGACAACGACTTCAACGTGGATACGGACGTGGAGTGGAGCCGAGTGGCACGTCTGAAGACGTCAAACTACAAGGCGACCACGGGCGGCACGTTCCTGTCCGTGTCGAAGCCAGCCGGCGGCCATACGGTGACGGCCCGACTGCGCACCGCCTGCCCCGGCCTGCTGCAGACCGGCTGCGTCCGAGTGCGCTACAGCAGCGTCAACGCCACATACGAGCTCAGCGTCTTCCGCTCTGGCAGCCCCATGGTCTCCGGTGGTGTCAGTGCCAGTAGCTCCGGCATATCGCCGACGTTGTCGGAGATCCTCGTTCCGCTGACGGCCGACACGGGCCCGATGCTGTTTGCTGTCCGGCTGTACGGCGGCGGCGCCGAGTTCGGCCTCGACTCGGTACTGATGTACCGGCAGTCGTGCGAAGACATCCTGGACGAGGATGACTTTCCAGCACCCACATGGGGACCAGAGATAGTCGCCCAGAAGTTGGGCACACCTGCCGGCGAAGAATCGATGACGCCACGCAGTGGATCAGCAGGTCTGCCAGCAGGACAGCTGTCCGCACCGCTGATGTTGGCGTTCACTGGGGTGATGCTGTACCGCTGACCGTGGGATACTGTACGGCCGGCCGAAGTGATACCGTACCGCTGACCGACGATGCTGTACCGCTGGCCATGGTGATACCGTATCGCTGACCGTGGGATACTGTACCGCCGACCGTGGTGATACCATACCGCTGGCCGTGCGATACTGTACCGCCGACCGTGGTGACACTGTACCGCTGGCCGTGGTGATACCGTACCACTGGCCGTGGTGATACTGTAACGCTGGCGGAAATCGGTGACCGAGTTGGTGCTTTCGCCTTGGATTGCCTGTATTTGTCAAGCTACCGGACGATAGTAAAACTCAAAATGTTCAAGCCTCCCGGCCTTGCTGGCTCACAAATATCCGAATGTGGAGCCTCGTAGTGTCCTTTCGATAAATGCTGCAAACACAAATTGCCGGTGGAAAACTCGTGATGCAGCCCACCCGACCGGGCCAAGTGCTAAATCCATTGGTTCATTAGTGTGCTCTACGTAAATTTTTCAGTACTCGGACTTTGGTGCACTCTTGTTCATGTGTAAGTGACAGATAGCATGGATGGCCGATGGCAGTGGACAGTGGTGTCCGCTCTAAATCAGCACGAGTCAGTGCCCCAAATCCCGTCTTAACCTGCAGTCATAAAGACATAAGACATAAAGACATAAACTATCAGTGCAACTATATGAGCCACAAGGGCCCTTCTTAGCTGCACTCTGGACACTGAACCAGTTGCCCACCAAATCCGTCGATCAGCCCTCCCTGGAATACCGAAAAGCAAGCCCTCTTTTCTTATAATGAGTGGCTATGCTGTTTTTAAAGATGTTCAGTGTGCTGCTACTGACAATGGTTTCTGGCAGCTGGTTCCAATGTTCTACTACCCTGTTGGTGAAGAAAGACTGTCTTAACCTTGCCCTGCTGTGATTAACTTTAATTTTGAATTGATGACCTCTAATTGCATCATTTCTGATAATTTCAAACATTTCCCTGAGATATCCCTGTTCCTGACCATTAACTGACCAGTCAGTCGACCACTGCGCCAGTCTTTCGACCTTGTTGAACTTCAACTTTTTTGGGGCGATTTGAGTTCATCACCGACTCTACTATTCCCAGCTGAGTCCAAAAATATAATACGGGTGTTGCAAATCGGAATAAAAATGAGCATTTAGAGACGGTTGAAGTTGCAGCTTTCAAAAATATAGTGCTGTGACCGCAGTGTTTCCGAGCCCTACACCCCACCCCCATCCGTAGTCGGAGTCGTACATCGAAATACGCGTCACGGCAACTCCTAGTACACTGCAACTCAGGCTCTCGAGTAGTAACATAGGCTGCTTCTGGGCATGCATTAAGAAACCAGATTAACACGACTCTACTTGAATACTCTCTTCTGTTCAATTAATCCTAAAGGTCACTATGTGTACTGTAAAAATATTAAGAACCGTGGGTACTTCCGACTTTTGATTAGTATGTCTAGGACTCCTTTAGAAGAACCTTTTTGAAAACGGTGGTTCGTCTCGTTTTTCTACTATCCCCGCATTCTTTGCATAGAACACTTAGCACCGCCTGACAGCTTCCAAAATCACCATTTTTGTATGTGAAATAAAAGATATTCCTTATGCATTGTACACATTTTTTAAACCCTGGTTACTTACGACTTTTGACTCGCATTTATAGGACTTCTATAGAAGAATCCTTATTGAAAGAGACTGTTCGTCTCGTATTTTCCTATAATCTTAGGAATATAGGAATTCTATTCTTTGCTTAGAATATTAATCAACGCTTGGGCGATTCTAAAATCACCATTTTAAACAGGACATGAAAATAACCTTCATGTGTTGGCCGAATCACAATATTTAGAACCCTGGGTACTTCCGAATTTTCATCAACATATCTAGGGCGCTTCTAAAAGAACCTTTATCGGAAAATGTCGCCGCCGACATGGCAATGCGGTGGGGCGGGAAGATCATGCGGTGGGGTCGGCCCATGCAGGCTCCTATGGCCCTTTGGCGATGGTTCTGCAAACTTCGTCAGCATTTTCCATGGAAGAGATGTATCATTTTTGTGTGTTTAAGTGTTGGGTAGTGAGCAAGAAGTAACCTAGGTGTCTGTTTGATGTGCACAGTGCAATGCCTATATTTAGCACTCCTTATCGTTATAATGTACCGATGCACACTGCAATGTAAACTGAGTTAGCAGTGTGGTAGAAATATATATCGGGCAGTAACAGTGTTACCAGTGGTTTTGTACAATGCTGTGCCTATATATTTCGAGGATCTTCAACTCAGTCTGAGCCAGTGGCGAACTTAGGACTTGCTTCAGGGGGCGAGGGGACAAGCGGATCTGAAGGGGGCCTATCCTACTCCCATTTCTTAAAAAGTTATCGGATTTCGACCGCTATTTTTTCAAACGAGCCTTTTGTCATCAAGTATTTTTTTGTCTCAAGCGAGTTTTCGGGGGCCCGACTCATTTGGGGGCCTTTTCACCTAATTTCAACGCTTGCAGGAACTTCTCGGGTCTGGATTTATTTTTCGGGGCCAAATGCCACTTTTGAGGCCCAAGATCAATGGATTTGTGGTGGATTTATGCTGGATTTATGGTGACAACAGGTGACTTTGTACTCACAGTGTGATCTTTACGGGCCCGGTCAGATTGTTTGGGACCCCAGCGTTATTTTTATCAGCCCCGTCGCGACTTCGTTGGGCCACAGCGTGATTTTCAGGGGCCCCGGCGCCACTTTTGGGGACTTTAGTGTGATTTTCAGGGGCTTGCGCGACATTTTGGGGCCCAGTGAAATTTTAAGTGGCCCCGGCCAAATCTTTTGGTGTCCCAGCGTGATTTTCAGGGGCCCCGGCCAGACCTTTTGGAGGCCTAGCTTGATTTCCAGGGGCTCCGTTGAGACTTTCGGGGGCCTCCAGCGTGATTTTCAGGGGCTTGACGAGATTTTACGGGGCCCAACGTGATTTTAATTGGTCCGGCACGGCTTTTTGGGTCCGCAATGCGATTTTCAGTTGTTCCAGTGCGACATTGAGGGGATTTTGATTCATTGATTTTTAGGGGACACGGCAAAATTTGTCAAAACTCGGCGTGATTCTTGGAGACTCCACGACCTCTCAAGGGGGAAGGACAAATGTTATCTTTGCCTCCTCCTTTCGCCACGCCACTGGTCTGAGCTAACTGACCGTCAGGGACGGTAGGGATCCACGGACGCTACATCACTTCGACATGGCTTTTAGTGAAGTGGTATTGTGGCGAGAGTGAAAACGGACGAAATCCTACACATACCAACGTTTATTTCACTCACACTGCACTGACGACAACTTCCACAAGCACCGGCGGATCCAGACGGTCTTTCTCAGGTCAGCTCAGAGCAGCACTCAGGCAATAACTCCCAAAACTGACCAAGCGTGTATTCAGAATCCGATCTCTTTTTTTGTAGCGAAGCGGAAAAATAATTGTTGCAAACCTAAGCAACAAAGCTAAACATTTCAACCGACCATATGAAGAAAGATTCCGTCTATTGTGCGTGGTAGCCGTAGGACACTCAACATAAACAAAATTCCCAATCCGAGAAACATTGGTCCATTTTCGGTCGCATGGACCTACTTTGTCCCTATCGAATAGGCTTTGTTTGTCTGCTCTAGACGAGGCGAATGAACTCGTCAGTGTTGGCAACCCAGGCAGGGGCAGGACAGGGTCGGCGGGGGGGGGGGGACGTGTGCCCAAAACGTCGTGAAGCTTAACAGTATGCCTATGACCGTTGCATGGACATGGAGAATGTACGGAAACGATTCCCTATCCAAAGTCCTTGGCGCCGCCGATGGTTGACAAGACCACGTCAGATACACCAACGAGGCCCCAATCCTCACAGAGTGCTTCACACTTCAGGGTGTCACAGCCACAAATATGCCGGTGTGCTCGAATGCGTCGGATGGATGGATGGAATGGATAGCGTCGGACTCGAGAATCTTAGGACGGCACTTCAGGAGCATGCTGGGAATCTCACAACACTACGCACCCCTTCGAGCCTTCGAGCTTGTCTTTTTTCGCAAACGGCAAGAGCGCTAGAACGGATGGGATGCCAACATCAGGATGGCGACCATGTAGCCGAAGCAGTTGGTATGTACCGCTCTATGTAGATGCTTTTTAAATTATTATACTGGACGACATTTTACGAACAATGCACCCACATTGATTTCGACGAACATTGAGCTTACGACATGTACCTACGTGTATTACCACTTACTTCCGTTCAGTGCAGCAAAACGTTGTCAGACAATCACCAACCCTGAAAAGCTATCTCCACACCTCACACCATAATTTCTGGACTTTGCATGCAGAAAACGTCCCGTCACACGTGTCACGCCAGCCACCGATCAGTCCTTCCATCTCCTATAGACTGCGAGAGCGGCGCTGTCACAGAGTTCGCGATTTTTTGCTGCGGAGCGTATACTGGTACAAAACTAGCGGCAATCGATCTGGTAAGCATAGAAGTGTTGTGGGTGACTTCCGAAACACGAGCTTGTTCTATGCAGCCTTCCGTTTCGCTTTTAGCCTATTTGAAGGCTTTAACCGTGACATATCCTGGATGGCGAGTCGACGAATTTTTCCTCCTCTACTTCTGTCTGTGTTATTTGCGACAGCTTGTATTTTGGTTTGAATCTAGTCTTTTGGGTACATTTTGTCCAGTCATATCTGCTTGGCATTGGTAAATAGATAAAGTACTAATTGAGCCAAATTAATGATATCCGTAACATAATTCTGCTTGTCGGTTTGGAATTCGGAGCTGAATTCGGCAGCATAGAGCATGCTAAAATCATAAGGAATTCTGCACAGCAAAATTACTGAATGTCACACTTTCTCCCATGAGTCCATCCATGGGCTCCACCACTACATGTACTCAGAGATTCAGAGTAGAGGCATAGCCAGGAATTGACCATGGGAGAGGAGGCTCGTACTAGTGGGCCCAACCTACCCCAAAAGTGGAAACAAACGTCCAGAATTCCTCCACTCTATCATCAAAGAGACAAATATGCCTTCTTGTGTAAGCAAAATCGAATGCTGCCAAGTGGTCCGTTCCGATACTCTCACACTTAACACTTTCGTCAAGCTACCATCTTTAGATCAGCTTTATGGACCGTTCCAGCTCCAAGGAGCATTGCCAGGGCCCCTCAAATTCCTAGCAAGCCCTGAAATTTTCCAAATTCCCAGGAGCACTCCAATGAGATCCGTCAAACTCCAGAGTCCCTAATCCTCCTAGGAGCAATTTAAGTTCAGCAGGGTCATCGAGTTCCAAAGAGCCTTGCAGTTTCCAGAGCCCTCCGGCTTCAAGGGGCTTCTCTAGCTTGAAAAACTCCTCCAACTCCCAGGTGCCCCTTCTGTTCATGGTCGGCCTTCATACTACCGGCACTTCTTCAGCCCCCAGGAACCACTCAAATTTCCAGAGTTCCCTCAAATTATCGAAATTTCTGGAGGTTTTGTTGTTCCAGTGGCCATTTACACTCTCAAGCTCCAGGAACACTCATTCCTCCAGGAACTTGCCATCTTCTATGAGGGCCGTTCGTGCAACCAGAGATCCATACAGCCACCAGGAGCCCTCCGGGTTCAAGAAGCGCATCCAGCTTTACGGGGCCTCCAGCTTCGAGAGGTCCCTCCAGCTTCCCCAAGGAGCCCTCAAGGTTCAATGGGCCTGGTAGACCCCACTCCGGTCCAGCTGCCTAGTTGATCGGAGCTGACCAACACCTCGAACAGCCTGCAGGTTCCGTCATTCTCCGCCAGGTGTTGCGCGTCGACCACAGTTGATCGCCGGCCTGCTCATATCTCAGCATGGTGCAACGCGGTACCGACAGTGATGCTGAGACAGAACAGGGCCCATCCAGCCTCAAGGGGCCCATCCAGCCTCAAGGGGCCCTTCCATCTCCCAGTTATGACTCCTGTTCTCAGCCGACCCACCACGAACTCCCGCGATTTCTCCAGCTCTCAGGGGCCCTCGAATTCCTAAGTCTTTCAACCTAAGATAATCTCCCAAATTTCCAGGCATATGCGTCGCCGCGAATTTTCGATAGGGAGCAAGAACACATTTTGAAGTCGATTTTGTCATGCAATACCATAGGATCAATGCATTTCGCGCATTGCATTGCACGTGGGCATTTCACGGCGTTTCGGGGATCCCCGTTCGTCCCACGACCCCATCCCCCGTTCGTCCCACGCCGTGGCGACTCCAATGTTCACAGCCATTTTGAAATGCAACACCCATGGTGTCAATATTAAGCTGGTTGAAAGCTAGGGGATGCTGCCCCCTCTGACCCCTCCTCGGTTCCGCACCCTTGTCTTTGATGTCTCGTGTTGTTCAAATAACTTGATTTCGTCCTGGAGATGCTCATCATGAAGACAAAATCCGGGTGAAACATTTTAACGTATTTCGTGCGCCGAAACTGGTTCATCCTACCAACGAGGGGGGGGGGAGGGGGGCATTCCACCATTGACTATGCCACTGGCTGGGGAGGTAGGTTCCCAGTAATTATTTTGCAATTTAATATATACACCCATGCGCGATGCTCTAAGGAAATGCCCTTACTATCCCCATCAAACATCTCGCCCTGACAGAGTCCGTGAAACAACCGCAATCTTTACTGCCGAACTCAACTTCGAATTTTACTCTAAGTTCGACGCTGACTATAATCCCACTAGGTAAAAATACACCTTAAAATCGACGAGCCAAATCTGGCCGCCAGCCTGCGGCACCCCAGCCTTGTAACAAAGCCAGGGAAGCTACACAACACATGACACAGCTGCGACCGATGCACTGACCAATGCCCTCAGGGAGTGACTGGCAGTTGCCACAACTTTCGCACCAACAAGTAGTACCTCTTGTCACCAGAGAATGCGCGACCGGGAACACCGCCGAGCAGGAGTCATGCGCATGCATGACGAGCTGGGGACGCCAGCATGCGCTCTTAGTCCGTCCTCTGCTGTCGTCAGTTCCCACTGCATCGAACTCTCTCATATCATTTCGCGACGGTTCGGCGACGAATCCTGCAAGTCACATGAACTGCGCCGCGCAGTCGTGCTGCACCCGATTCAAAACTCTGTCTCCTGGTAACCAGCGGTGCTTTCAGTCCGCCGCTCCTCAACCGACGCCGCACTAGCGCCATACGACGGTCCTGGCGACACCTCTGGTTCGTGAACGACCACCTGCGGCGCTGCCATCGGCGGCTGGTCGTGCGCTCGCCGCTGTCGCAGAGACACCGTGCGGCCGATGATGGCGTGCAGCACAGCCAGCCGCGGCTGGCGGCCCGCCCAGCGCGCGTGCCGCGTCAGCAGCACCGACAGGCCGACCGTGTAGCAGACGAGCACGACGCAGACGTAGGCGATGGCGTAGCCGTGCGACGCGTCGTGCAGTGCCAGCAGGTAGGCGGCCTTGGCGGCTGTGGCGTTCAGGCTGGCGTTGACGAGCGGCGGCACAGGCGCTGCTGTGAGCAGGCTCGACATCCTGCTCCGTCTGCAGCCAGAGGGATACTGGTCATCAGGAGCTGAGGCACACTGGCGGTGGGTACCTGAGGCTGAGGCTCAGGCTTGATATCCTGCTCCGGCTGCGGTCAGAGAAATACTGGTCATCAGGAGCTGAGGTACACTGGCGGAGGGTACCTGAGGCTGAGGCTCAGGCTCGACATCCTGCTGCGGCTGCGGTCAGAGAAATACTGGTCATCAGGAGCTGAGGTACACTGGCGGAGGGTACCTGAGGCTGAGGCTCAGGCTCGACATCCTGCTCCGTCTGCAGTTAGAGGAATACTGATCATCAGGAGCGATGCACACTGGAGGTTGGGACTGGAGAGTTCAGATGCACCGGTGAGCAGCTGAGATTGTGAGGAGCTGAGGCGAAAGTGATGAAGTGGAACGGAGGATTATTAATCGCTGCTGAATTAGGCTGTTGGTGATTCACTAGATCAGGTCACTGGAAGTGATTGGAGTCCAGATGAACAGCCAATACTACCTATCCCCCTCCACCTAGGAAAAATATACTGCATGAAACAAGAACTTTGAGGATTTTGACCACGCCAAACAGATATTTTTGGCGCGCGAAGCGCTCCCATGGCGGCGTCCTTTCCCTGATATTATTTCGATCTGGTCCCCTTAAGAAATCCTGGCTGGGCCTGCGCCTCAGTTCAGTCACAACGCAGAACGTACCACTGAGCAAGGGTGTAATTTCCTACAAAAAAATCTGGTGGATTCACACATATACGCTTGGCCATCACGTGGGACGTCCATGAAGTGACAGGGACCAAATCACACCAAAAAATGTTGAGCGTGGTGGGAGTTAGGAATGCACTCCTCAGTTCCCTTCACTATTTAGTACACGCACGAGCAATGTTTATGGATGCACACATTTGGTTTGTGGATGCATGCGCACCCACAAAGAAGTATGAAGTTCCACGCCTCCTACTGAGGAGAAATAATAAAGCGCAACTTGATGTCGAAAATTTTAGGGAGATTCTCACCTGAAGCACGGGATAATGTGTGCTTACTGGGCGGGAGATGTGATGCACTCTGAGCTTTCTACATAGGCGTGTGGTGAAATAACTCGTTGGGAAGACGCAAATGTGCTGAATATTACTCGTTGGGTCCTGACCGGCTGGCTGTAGGGATAGAGTTACTGATTGTATCATCGCACGAGGTCGGAGACCACGCCAAATAGATTGCTAGGAAACCATAGTCAGGGACGTAATCACCACGGGGGACGGGGGCGCGTCTCCAAGCTGTGTGACATTTATAATTACGCCGATACCGTTGCATGGAGAGAATCGACATTAAGACCTCTACCCTCCCCCTCCATCAAAATCCGTGGCGACGCCAATGAGCTTACCCATCACAGCATTCACTGAATAATGTATCGAGGCTAAATAGTGACTAAAGCATCCTACTTGGGTGCAGACGCCGTTGCAGTTGGTGTACATCGATCATATCCATTCTGAGTTCCACACCAACATCGTGAAAAATAACGGTATAGATTAGTGGTGTCATATTTCGGAATGTTCCAAAATCATTACCGAACCGATACCGATTTGCATATAACCGTGGTGACCGAAATATTACCGATTGGATTATAAGACCAAAATTGTCCGAAAAATTACCGATTGTGAAAAACACAAATATTTGGGAAAGCAAATAATTAATTACTATACAAGTATCATTTACAGGAAATTGAACAATATTTTGAAAGTTTTTTGTAAAAAAAAAATATATTAAAAAAAACATTTAAAATATTTAATCTGAAAGTCAAGACCTGATCATGTCCAAAGCATGTACCGGGCCGGAACTAGGTATGTGGGTGGTTCGCTCTGCTTTCTAAGTACTCGCTCAGATGTTGCATTTTTAGCCTTCTATATGAATACATTTTCGTTTCCTCAAACTGAACGGTTACACTTTCAACTTCGAATGGTAATGATTAGTAAACGGCAAAATAATACGTTTTTATCACTGCAAGCTACATGTTATTACTTTGATCTTTCGCTAAACACCCGGCAGCATGAGGCTTGACTCCTCAACATAGGTGGAGGAACAGGAGGGTCAGGGGGGCGGCAGTTAGCCCCCCCCCCCCACTCGCCTCTTGCTCCCGTCCCAACCAGAAAAAAGCGTCCGCGCCACTGCTCAATTCAGACAAAAAAGCATAAGCACTCTGTCTTTATTTCAAGAAATACACTTCCTTGCACAATATATGGTCTGCTGGACATTCGGGAGAACGTGACTGACTCTGGGCTGAAGCAAACTGCAAAGCGAGCATCGCTAACGAAAGGGACATATTTCCTGAAGAAGCACAGCCAGCAGGCCTAGAAGGCATCAGCCATCTATAGCCATAACTTGTGTATTCATAACTTTCCTAGCGGTGTTGATCTGGCAACTAATACGAAAACCTTGACTAGCAAACATCTGCTTCGTAGCCAGTGGACTGTTAACCGCAAACGATACAACGTATTTCTGAAAGACGTGTTCACTTCATGCATGATTTAATGACGCAATGTTGGCTCACAACTACCATCTACTTGGCCAGCAGGTCCTTGTTATCTCGGATGAGCAGCAGGCCATCCACCCTGCTTGACAGCAGCCGGGTCCGTCGTTTCTCAACGATCCGACCGGCTTCAGAGAATGTCCGCTCAGCCTTCGCACTGCTTGCGGGGGTCGAGTGGACCTTCCGTGCCAGCGCTGCCAGGTAAGGCAATCGCTCCTCGTTGCTCTTCCAGTAGCCCAGAAGATCCGAGCCAGATTTTACATCTTTTCCGGCCTTATCCATGAAGTAAGCGGCCAACTCACGCTCTACGGCTGCACGGGCTCGCGCCTCTGGCTGTCCGTCCCTTCCGATCGCCTCTGGTTCGTCCACCTCATCCTCCGACATTGGCTCCAGCTCCAGGCTGAAGGCGGTGGTGAGTGAGGCAGTGGCTGTTGAAGCTGTGCGTTCAGTAGCACTAGCCACAGCTACCTCTGCCGGTCCATTCGCGCTCTGCAAGCAAAGAGCGATGGCCTCGGCTTTCATCAGCTCTTGGATGCCACTCTTCCTTTCCTCTGTGAAATTAGGCAGCTGCTGAAGTCGCCTGTACCGGGGGTGCAGGGCCATGGCCAGGTCATCAGACACCTTGGCATCGAACTGATCATCAGACACCTTGGCATCGAACTTGTCGCCGGTTATCCCGCGAAGGAGGCTTGCCTTCAGGTGCCTGACGATGGTCCTGTCAGAGGGCGCAGGTTGGAGCTGCCGCCTGGCATGTTCCAGGACCAGGGGCACCAAGAAGGTGGTAGGCTGCTGAGAGGCTGACAGCTGCTTGCTCGCGTCGTTGAAGAACCTTAACACGCCGACTACCCCCTCCAGGTCCGCCTTATCCAGAAGGTCCATGCACCTGGCGACCTCCTCTCTTTCCGCCACACCGACCATGGTGGTCAGGGCCGTGTGTGCGTGACAGATGGACTCCAGCATTGTGAATTCGGAGTTCCACCTTGTTTGAATGGAGGCCTTCAGCCCGCGGCCGTTCGGGTCAGACGACTTGATGATGGTGTTGACGTTACTCTTCTTGGCAAATCTGACCAGTTTCTTACCCGCGTCCAACATGGCCGATACATCTGGCGTATCTTTCAGAGCGCCCTGCATCACGAGATTCATGTTGTGGCAAAAACAGCTTTGCCATCCCCGCCCTCTGTCCTGGAAGGCCACCTTGTTATTTGCCGCGTTGTCCGTCACATACTTTATATTGGCACCATTGCTCTGCCAGCAGCCCACAGCCTCCAGGTTTTGGCGCATGGTAGAAAACAGGTTTACACCCGTGTGTCTCTCCGTCAGCGGCTCCGTGCCGACCACCCTCGATTTCCGCTCCCATTTATCGTTGATATAGCTGATGTTGATCGTATTGTATGACGTGGATGTCTTCTCGTCCGTCCAGAGATCCGTGCTCGCTGTCAGATGCGGCTGTGATGACAGCTCCTCCTTCAGTCGGGCGCGCACTATGTTCGCCCGTGCTTCCGTTTCCTTGGCGATGGTGTTTCTTCCGGGCAGGACCTGATCGGCTTCGATTCGGCCGTATTTGGCTCCCAGGTTGATGAAGGTTTGGGCAGCCTTCTTGAAACCGGAACCTTCGGCGAAGTTGAACGCCGGAGGTCTTCCGCGCAGACGTCACTTAGAGCTGTTGCGACCAACTTGTTCTCGGATCGTATCGCTCCCTTCGGAATTTCTTTCTTGAGAAGAGCCGTTATGGGGGTTTGGCTGCTCCTCTTAGGACAGCTGTGTCGCTTCAGGCCTGACGAGCCCGAACATCGCCCAGAGGAATGGTCGTAGGACGTCCCTGTGCGATGAGTGATGACCGTCGGACACTTTGCATTTCACGACCTGACAGATCGCACCATCTAGCCGAACTCTGACAAATCTCCGCCATAGATCATTACCGCTTGCTGGTCCTGACACCCCTGCCACGTATGATATTCGCTCAATCCCTGAGTTTATGAGTCGCTCGATGAGCTTGATGTCACCTCTGCCTACGAGATCTGATGCTGCCATACCAAATTCTCATACAATCAATGTGATTATGAAAAGATTAAAGAACGTGCCTTCTTTGACGGACCCAAGGCTATAGAAACATAAGGCAGACTGCAGCGGCTGACGGCTCTTCTCGGTCCGAAACAATACGACAATCGTGTCATTTGAGTCTCTGGGCAGTGGGGCACTAGTAAAAACAAAACACACGTGCACCTTGTTCACGGGTAACGTCAGTGCTCGGCGCCCCTTGGTATTGGCCGACTGGTTTAACGTCACTGGTATGCACAATTTTTTTTATTGGTGCTTTACGAGTTACTACTCACCAGCTACTAAGGCAAGTTAGAGTCGGGCAAACAAACTATGATGCCACTAAGTCCATGAAATTAAGTCCATCGCAGCATTAGTAGCATTACCGAAATGTGTCCGAAAAATTAATGGTTGTCCGACCGATTACCGAATCGGTATCGGTAATTTTTCGGTATCCGATCGGTTTAGTAACCGATTGACACCACTAGTATAGATTGATATGGAATGCGCTGAAGTGATGTGATTCGTTCGCTTAAAACCGGCATAATTGAAAGCCGAAGGTTGTCAAACATATCTAGATTTGTTCCATTCTGAGTTCCACACCAACATCGTGAAAAATAACGGTATAGATTGATATGGAATGCGCTGAAGTGATGTGATTCGTTCGCTTAAAACCGGCATGATTGAAAGCCGACGGTTGTCAAACATATCTAGATTAACTTTATCCATCGAAATACAGTCTGTGTTTGCAAAGGTCGATTACAGACATCGACGAAGCTGTTGCTTTGCTCAAAGTTTATTTCTTGTCTGTGACGCTATGCGAATGATTTCCGACTAAGTGACTCGTTCTGTTGACGATTTCATAGCTGTTGTGAGTCTGTGACCAATTACCGACATAATTGTGACGACCATAGCTGTTACCGACCGACCAATTACCGACATAATTGTGACGACCATAGCTGTTACCGACCGACCAATTACCGACATAATTGTGACGACCATAGCTGTTACCGACCGACCAATTACCGACATAATTGTGACGACCATAATCAACTAGAACTAGCAGTAGGAAGCACCAGAATGGCCCAATATACGGTTTAGGTCAAATAGTGTTGGCCGCTTGACGACCGCGGCCAGGTGGCAAACTCAGTGGTAGCGGCTTGTCCTCTTAATGGTTCGGCGGACAAGGCGTAACTGTTGACGCACCCTCCCGTGGAGCTTAGCGTAAATAGAGAATGACGTCAGGAATACGACCTCCCAGATCGGTAGCGATAGTGCATATCCCGGCGACCAGGCTGGCCGGTGGGGAGGATATTTGCGTCACGGCTGGACGAACAGTCGTGCCTCTGGGCAGAGCGGCACGCGTCGCGCCCGTCGCTCGGTCAGCGTTGCCCGTAGCCGACAGATAGACGTGGACAGTACCGTGTGTATGTGAGTGCGCACGGTTCAATTTCTGGTTCAATTTCTTTTTCCCAGAAACGTTTAGGGTTGTGAAGTTTATGGTGCCTTGGGATGTTAGTATATAGGTGTAATAGTTCTTAGCTCGAAAAAAATATCGATCACCATCGGCCATCGCCTCAACTTGCATTGGAAAACACACGGCTATTTGGTGTTCTTGTGCGTGTGTAGTTGAAGTCTCCAGCCTTCACTCCAGCCGGCGGTTACAAATTATGCATCCTAGAGACACGAAGCAAATGCCAGCGCATAGCTTGCCATGACATGATGTATGATCCACTGGAGTCATTGGTTGATCCCCTGGAACCAGGTCAAATGTTAAAGTTTGGCATAAAATGTGAATTTTTAGTCTTCTCGATCTCGATGTCGATGTCGATGTCTCCAAGTCTCGATGATATATGTAGCATATGTATATGTTCTCGAAGTCTCGGAACATATATGTAGCATGTCAGCACAAATGGGGACATAGATGTTCCGTTGTGTCTCGGGAGCAAAACCGAGCGCCAAGTGCCACGATTATGCATGCCCATATGGAAGATGCCAGGTCAGGTCAAATAGGTGACCTCCAATTTCGAAATTTTCGAAATGGCTGAACTTCGGAAGTTTTCATTTTCGGAGTACGAATGGAAGCCAATGTGGTATTCAGACCCCAAAAATTACCCATTGTTACTCCAAAGTGTACAAACAGACCGTCTTAGGTCATCTAGGGTCATTGACCCTCATTAGGTCACGGATCTAATTCCACACATCCATCTATTTGTCCAAAGAAATATAACATGATGATCCAGGTATGAGTGCACCCCACTGATCAGAAAAAAAATACTGCGTTTTCGCCGACGACGGAACTCCTACTGCCAGCCAAATGGTAAACATGCCACACAATTGGCAGCTTTTGTCGATATATTTTGCAATTTGTGCTACATAATGTCATATGCACATCGTTTCATGTCAGAGATACCGCGTCATTTCTTTACAAACATTATCGTAAAAGAAATTCTGTCCAAATTCTTGCTCGGGTGGCTTTATGCACCAGGGTCCTATTGCTAAGCAGAGCTTGTTGCGTGAACCCTGGCCCCACTACCCGATCCGTGAATTCCAGTTAAACGGCACAATTTTGACCTCAAGTTCAGCATGCCGTCAATACACCGACAAGGCCGCTCCGATAGGACTTCCCCGACCTTATCGGGCCAGTTGCCAACTGACCCTCCTAGCCGGGGGATAAATGCGAGCGCGTGAACCCTGTCTTGCCAGGACGGGGGGGAGGAAATGCAGGCATGCCACTTCTGTTTTTCAGCTTTCCGCAGAAAAACTAGGAACCATAGCCTGCAGCCGTCAATAATTATAATATCCTTACCTTCATGATAGTGGCGTAGCCAGGATTTGGTCCAAGGGGGCGAACGTATGAATAGTTTCACTCTACCTACCGAGCCCCCTCCCCACTTTTCCGGAACTCCTCGGATTTTTGTCACTGTATTCTTGAAAGGCCCTTATTTATATCCATATATATATATATATAAAAGGCAAAGATGGTTAAACAAGTGGGGAAATAAGGCACTATACGCTGGCGTCGCTAATGCGAAACCTACAATCAGGGTCCGAACAGGCCGGTAAAGAACAGAAGAAAAAAACAATCGTTTAGCTGTTAAATATAACCAAGCAAGGAAAACCTATTCCCAAAAAAAGGACGCTAACACATATCTAATGAAGGCATCGATTTTATTTGCTGTAGTAAAAATAAGAGTGCACATCTCCATGGACACCATTGCAATTTTCTGTTATTCGCTACGTTCAGGCATAGTTTAATAAGGGGGATGTTCATGGTAAGAAATGTGGCCCAGTGCCGCAGCAAGGATTTTCCCACGGGGGCACGACAAAAATGCAATGATATAGAGAAAGCTTTCGGCGCGATTCGCCCGCAGAAAATTTAGGGTTTTATCTAGTGCAATCTCGAAATTTATTGTTTGATCTGTATATTTTTGGTTGCTATGGGGGGGGGGCGTCCTCCCCCTTGGCTGCGCCTCTGGTGGGGCCCATATTGTTGCGCCTTTTCCACACCGTCATACTTTCTGAAATTGAGGCGTGAATACTAGTGGGGAAAAATAAGTGTGATATTTGGGGACAGGGGAAGGACTGGCAGCATGCATTACCAGCTATACCGAACACACAGCATCCTGCAAATTGCTTTTCTTTCTTCTTGCTTAACCTGTGTCACCCGGATCCAAGGCGAAGCTACTGGCACCGTTGGAGCGGCTGGGCTGTCATCACAGCTATCGCCATCGCTGGAGCGACCGTAGCTGCTGGAGCAGCTGTGACCAGACCACTGGAACAGCTGTGGTCACTTGGGCGGTAGTCACCGCCGGGACGTCTGTGGCCGTTGGGGCAACCGTGGCCGCTGGGGCGGCCGCCGTCGCTGAGGTGACGGTGGGTGACCTTCTCAGTCCTTGGCAGTGGACTGGCTCTCAATGACATCCTATCTCTGAGGCTGGCCCACCGTATTCCTCGCACCCATCGCCAGTTCCCAAGGACTCTCTTAGCTCTCAGAGGGCTCCGATCCCTCAGGTGCCCATCCCAAAGTTCAAGAACATCCAAATCCAGTCATCTCTGACTCTCAGGGGACCTATTCTTCCGTCAGGAGCTCTCTCCATCATACATGGGCCGTCTTGCATTTCATATCCTTAACAAACTTGTCTAGCTTTTAGGTGGATCCTGCAGCTCTGCGACAGGTCTCACAATTTCTAGCAAACATCGCCAGCTCTCGGAACTCGGAATCACAATTCGGTCGCTCTAGCTCTCAGGGGACCTCCCCATTCATCGACAGTGTTTCGAGCTAGCAAGGACATTCTAGCTCTGAGACTGGCTCTCAGTATTCCTCACAATCATCCCTAGCCCTTAGGGACTCTCTTTATATCTCAGGGTGTCTGTTCTTCTCATAGGAACCACTTCCAAGCCTCTTGGGTATCCCAGTCCAGTCCTCTCTAGCGCTCAGTGACCATTTGCAAGCCCCTGTTGAAACGCTTGGGTCCTCTCCATCAGGTCAGGTCCAATTTATTCGGCTTGGGGCCGCCGTCGGCCCAGGGGCCCTTCATATTGGCTCGGGGCCCTCTCCTCCGTCAGCCCGGGGGCTCTCCCAACGATCCGCCCCTCCCCGTCGATCTCGAAGCCATTCATGTTACCCCAGAAAAGGACCTTCAACACCTTCCGGAGGGTACTCTGCGCTGGTTCGGGGTCCTCTTCATCGGTTTGGAATCCTTTCCGTCATTCCAGGGCCACTTTCGTCGGCCCAGAGCCCTTTATGTCGGCCTAGGGGGTCATTGCGGGCCCATTCCAACCCTCCAGTGGGCGGTGGCTGCCACTTCGCTCCCCATTGGCTACGCTACTGTCACAGCATTCAAATACTTCCTACTCCAGTCATCCTGTTCACTCTGACCCATGGCCCCGCCAGTTCAGTTTGAGTTTGCGGTCTGCCCAAGCCTAATTTTATCTTGGAGTTTCTCCAAAACATACGCCTAAATCCGCCCACTTGAATACGCTTTTATGCATACCTAGGCAATATCAATGTACATTTTTCGGTTGCATGCAACCAGACACTACCTGACCTTACCCACCATCCCCACATCTTCCACCGATAGCAATAGGTGAAGCAATCATGAAAAACCAAAGGCCGCAAAAATGCGCTCAGTCTACTGTGTTTCAGCAGCCAACAAAACTGAGCGACAGCTACCGATCAAATCAATGAAGTCCCTTCATTGGCTGGCAGAAATGGTGCAAACAATGTCGAAAATTTTCGGGCCGCCGCATAAACAGAAGAGCAGAAGAATGAAGTCCGACATACATGACGCTCTTGTGCCTATACATACTCGTGTGTAAGACTTTTTGTTGACAGTTATGTTACCAAATGTAGCAAAAGACTTCGGGTTTGAAAAAAAAACTTGCTTGAAGGATTTTTTCATTCTCAAGACATATTCATTTTGAAAATGAAAAATGTATTGATCAGGGCGTGCAGCTGGCTGCAAAGTGTTATCAATAAATTGGAGGGGACAGTGCCCCTCTAATTTTGGAGTTCAAGGGGACGCAGACGCCATCGCTGTCCCCCCCCCTCCCTGTTCGAATGCCCATGATCAGGTTCATTCAACCAATCGTGGCTCATATCAAGAGTCACGAAAGTCAACCACGATTGGTCGTAATTCAGATCCTCTAATTTATTGCTTTCATCTTCGGCTACAGCCCCTTCGAATTCTTCTGACATTGAGATCGCTCTCAAGCACCGCGAAATGGTTATTGTGGAAACACTTTTGGGCTGGAGTAAAAAGAAAATGGCCATCTCCGGTTTCGGATGTCACGGATGGCGTCTCATGACACAAAGTGCCGAGTCGGTCAGGTCAGATCAGGTCAGGCCAGGCCAGACGTCGGCCAGAAGGGATTCAATGCCAGACGGCACCGGTGACCCTCAGGCAGAGGCCAGGTGACCACTGTCAGAGACTAGAATATTGAAAGCTGCATTCGGGGTTTTTGCTACCACGGTAAGCAACATTGGCCGTGCAAAAAGCCATGGTTCGACTTCAACAGCTTCTTGGTTGACTGCTATCCCGATTTCCATGTAGACAACATGTTTTGGAGTCGTTGAAGAAATGGCCGAAGCCATTTTTCGGCAACCCAGTGGACCCCACAATCTACTTTTTTATTGAAGCAAAGCATAGTAAAGTATGTGCGCCACTGACAAAAAACTTCAACATATCCATCAAATAGCCGTTTCTTTGACGGTGGGATTATGAAGAAGTTGCAGAGCTTCCTCTCCTACTCCTGGGCTCTTCCCACCTCGAGCATTCTTTTGGTATGTCCTGGTGTCGCTCACCACACGGTTGGATGGCAAAGGTTGCTTGGTGAAAAAGCATCTATTTTCAGATCAGGGGATATTACTTCCGATATCACGCAAAAACTCCGACGGCATGGATCAATTCTAATATCTGATGTACATTCCTGCTTGCCTGGCAGCACCTTTTGCAGCAGACGCATCTAACAACGATTTATAATGTTCAAAATGTTTCTGAAATGCAGAGGCACCCACCAAAAGATGGCTGATGCCGTTCTTCGTGTCATGCGGCACCACCTGCAGCATTTGAAACCGGAGCTGACCGCTTTTTAAACTCTGTAGCTCAAAAGTGGTTTCCTCGACGAAAAGTGGATTCCCATGTCATTAGGCGCCATCTGTAGCGTGTGAAACCAAAGCCGACCGCTTTTCCATTCTGTTGCTCAAAAATAGATTCTTTGACGAATATTACTATTTCGCAGTGCTTGAGAAGGAACACAGTGCCAGCAGAATTCGAAGGGGCTAGCCCTGTATTCGTAGATAAAACTAATAAAATAGAGGAACTTATCGACGACTAACCGTGGTTGACTTTCGTCACTCTTGACATCAGCTACGATTGGTGGAATGAACCTGTATGCAGCAAATGGCAAGAGTACGATGGATACAATAAGC
Source organism: Ashinkailepas kermadecensis (assembly GCA_034440615.1). Classification (NCBI taxonomy): domain Eukaryota; kingdom Metazoa; phylum Arthropoda; class Thecostraca; family Neolepadidae; genus Ashinkailepas; species Ashinkailepas kermadecensis. The sequence continues at coordinate 68,597 of JAOTOM010003495.1, forward strand.
TACGTAAAATTGTAGATGAAGTAAACATTGTTAGACGACGCCGTATGAGGCGTCGCTTTCATTGAACAGTTTGTTCACATGGTAGCCAAAGACGAACACCAGCTGCTATGGCTCCTACGAGCTGTCGAAAGTCACAGACAGAAATACTCCGAGTTCCAAAAGAGTACTCTCGTGAGATGAAACAACTAGTTCCGCGATAACTCAATTACGAACCACATGAACCATTAACGCCGGACGGCCTGCAATATTTGCTCAAGGTGCTTGCCCAAACAGCACATCATGTTGGTAATGGGATTGGTTTCGTTGGTGATAAACGTCGCTGTGCCACTGACATCACATAATGTGTATACCACATGGTGCGGCACAAATCTCAAAATATATGGACGTAAGGTGTCGCTGGCGGAAACGGATATTTGCTTCGATTAATGAGGGGCGCTCACGCTCCAATAATGAATTATAGGTTGAGCATCTTAGGCAAGTTAATAATTAGATGGAGGTGTGGAAATACAACCGTAACCTCATCAAGATCGATGACCTTGCATGACCTCAGATGTCCTCCTTCTACACTTTGGAGCAACACATAATAATTGTAGACCCTGAATACCATAGTTGTGTCTATTTTTACTTAGAAAAGTGAAAACTACCAACTATCGGCCGTTTCCGAAATGTTGAAATTTGAGGTCTCCCATTTAACCTTACATGACACCTTCAATATGGGCCTAATCGTAGCACGTGGCGCCCGTTGCTACTCTCGATACACAAAAGTACATTTATGTACCAATTTGCTCTTACATGTTGCATATATGTTTACAATATCGAGACATAGACTGAAAATTCACATTTCATTCCCAAATTTGATGTATGGGCTGAACCTCAGGGGTTCAGCCAATGACTTCAGTGATTTATACTTCATGTAAATCGTGAGGTCTGACCACAAGCTATGCGTCGGTTTTTGCATTGCTAGAATACGTAGTTTGCAATCGTCAGCTGGAGCGAAGGCTAAAGACTACAACTCCACACGCATGTATGACACCAAATAATCATGCTTTCGAAAATGCTAGTTGAGGCGATCGAGATCTTATTTGTGCGATCAAGAAACTATTACACCTGTTTGTTAATATCCTGAGGCGCCATACACTTCACAAACCTAAGCGTTTCTAGGGAACATTTTCAACCACCCTAGTTCAAACGGTATTACCTACTCAGCCCTTACATGACAAGTAATAATTCACCTATTATGGCATACATATATTTTTAGCAACGTAGTAGCTGGCGTTGGTGGCCATTCGTGTCACTCACACGATTATTTTGTCGACGCATGGTCAGCTGGGAAATATGCTGCCCGGTGGCAAAGCGACGCCACACATTTGGGATCGGGCGCGCGAATGGCTTGTGTTCATTTGTCGTGCAAGGTCCCAGGGGTACTGCGAAATTTCCGAAATCCACCTTTCCGTCTTTCTGCTTAAAGAAAGGCCACATTTTAGTCGCTCGCAACATTCGCTAACGGATATAAAAAATACCAACCTTGGTTATTCTTCAGCGACAAATCTCAGTACTGAATGACCTCTGCATTATGGTATCGCTATTTACGTGGAGTTTATTCACTGCACAAAGTAAATTGATAACCGAGGGAACCGACTTGCGAGCCGTCCTCCTATGGACTGAAGGTTCCCGAGCAATGGCAGCGAGCAGCCACAGCAGTATAAGTATTGTGCAGCAGTATTGTGCAGAACATTCATATTCTTGTATGTAGTTAGAGCTTTGGTTGCGTTTTCAAAGGAGAAAGGGAGCAATGAAGTGAACTCCCTGTCTGAAGGCGTTAGCTTAAAAATGTTGTTTGACATCAAAATCCCGTTAGTGTCAATGAGCCAGGGGCGCAGATTGGCTTCGAACACGGTGGGCATGTAAGGCTGCTAAGAGAAGCTGGCATTGCGGTTCCTTGTAAGTTTGGAGCCGGTCAATTTGGATAAAGACAAAACACTGCCCGGTAATTTGTCCCCCTCCGTTCACCTGTACGTGGGCAGGTGTACTGTGCAGCTTTTCGGCGGAACTGAGAACGGGTTTGGCATACCGTAAGTCCCAGGGCTGATGAGGTAGGACCGACCAGGTTAGAAAGACGACCAGGGGACGTGCCCAGCGTGATAGTGATCCGTGCCCATCCGTTGGATAAGTAGGGCTGGTTGCACGTTCCAGTGAGTTAGTCCCGGCGATGTGTCGACTGAAGTAAGGCTACGCATATCGGTCATATATACCAGAGAAACGATGTAAGTCTTCGGAGCTTGGAACCTAGCCCCAATGTAGTATTAAGGCCCTAGGCAGGCGAGGAACGTTGCCAATAATGGCAAAGCCAGCTATGATTGGTAACGAATGATTAAAATATTTGGCCCACATAGCTCCAAAATAGAGCGATGGTCAGCGGGTATATATGTTTGTGCACCTCTGGGTGGGGTGGGGCAAACGAAAGCCAAATTTAGGACCAAGCAATATATTAATTAATAAGGAGAGAGTGGTTGGGACGAGCGAATGTAAGCAAATGAGGAGAATTAATGTGTGGTAGGTAGCTTTAAAGACCAGCGAAAGCCGCTTGGGACTCAACGGAGGCGTCCATTTTGTGCGGTACGATTGCACAAATTTACGTTGCTATTTTCACCAAACATCCCCAACTGAGACAAGCCATTCAAACCCACGGAAATAAATATATCATGATTTTTCTGATACATTTGTTTTCCATTCCAGCTCCACGAGTGGCACTCCCTTTCCCAAATGGTGTTCCCAAAGTTTCTACGTCGCACAACATATAAACACACGTAAGGGAGACTTGGTGCTGTGTGCACACAACGCCAATCCGGTTCGGGTTGGTGATTGGGTGGTGGAGGTGGCGGAGGACCAAACACAACACCAACACGCTGGCGCCTAAAATAAAAGGGGACTTCTCAGTTTTTTTTAGTTTTCATTACCCGAGAAAACCCACAACCAACCCACCGAATGTCCTTAAGATCTCCAGCATACTAGCAACACCATCACTTCAGGATATTCTCGTTGTAATGCTATGTCATCCTTAAGCAGATTTGGCAAAGCATAGCATGTCTGCCAGTTCATTAGTGCCACGTTCATTGAAAGAAGCGATGCATTTTTAATAAGTTCCAGACTAGGGGAACATTTTAGCCACTATATGTGTTGGTCATTACCAATATCCCACACGGTAATCTACCGCACCGCGCCGCCGACGCTCCCAATGCTAAGGCTATGGGGAAATCTGGGGGAGACAATACTTCATATATACTAAGTTCATTTATATTTCTCCAATGATTATCTTCAAGCTTCAGCGTCACGCGACTGCGGTTGCCATTTATCTTAATTGCATGCTTATAGTTCGCATATCCCCCCCCCCCTCCACGCTAGATGTGAACGAAGCGCTAACCCTTGACGCACATCAAGAGATCCGGTTTTCCTCTCCCTTCACCGCCAGCACGCCAGCATCTCAGCCGGCGGAACATTTGTCACAGCCGACAGGCGGCGACACGCCACCGCGTACATCACTGTCGCTGTCGTCAGGTCATCAGGCCATTGGCCCGGGACCCCGGCAGCCGGGTCGGACACCCAGACGATCGTCGGCCGACGATTGACCTGGCCTGCCCGGGCGGTCGTCCGCGCTCCTCGCAGCAGCCCAGCTGGAGAGCACATGCAGGCTCCCGGCCGGCCGGCGGAGATTTACGGCCCGTCATCGCCGTGCAACCCGACCGACAACTGTGGGACCAGCCTGCCAGCCCTGCCGACGGCTGTGGGACCGGCCTGCCAGCCCAGCCGACGGCTGTGGGACCAGTCTGCCAGCCCTGCCGACGGCTGTGGGACCAGCCAGCCAGCCCTGCTGACGGCTGTGGGACCGGCCTGCCAGCCCTGCCGACGGCTGTGGGACCAGCCTGCCAGCCCTGCCGACGGCTGTGGGACCAGCCAGCCAGCCCTGCTGACGGCTGTGGGACCAGCCTGCCAGCCCTGCCGACGGCTGTGGGACCAGCCAGCCAGCCCTGCCGACGGCTGTGGGACCAGCCAGCCAGCCCTGCTGACGGCTGTGGGACCAGCCTGCCAGCCCTGCCGACGGCTGTGGGGCCAGCCAGCCAGCCCTGCTGACGGCTGTGGGACCAGCCAGCGAGCCCTGCTGACGGCTGTGGGACCGGCATACCAGCCCTGCCGACGGCTGTGGGACCAGCCTGCCAGCCCTGCCGACGGCTGTGGGACCAGCCAGCCAGCCCTGCTGACGGCTGTGGGACCAGCCTGCCAGCCCTGCCGACGGCTGTGGGGCCAGCCAGCCAGCCCTGCTGACGGCTGTGGGACCAGCCAGCGAGCCCTGCTGACGGCTGTGGGACCGGCATACCAGCCCTGCCGACGGCTGTGGGACCAGCCTGCCAGCCCTGCCGACGGCTGTGGGACCAGCCAGCCAGCCCTGCTGACGGCTGTGGGACCAGCCTGCCAGCCCTGCCGACGGCTGTGGGACCAGCCAGCCAGCCCTGCCGACGGCTGTGGGACCAGCCAGCCAGCCCTGCTGACGGCTGTGGGACCAGCCTGCCAGCCCTGCCGACGGCTGTGGGACCAGCCTGCCAGCCCCATGCTGACGGCTGTGGGACCAGCCTGCCAGCCCTGCCGACGGCTGTGGGACCAGCCTGCCAGCCCTGCCGACGGCTGTGGACCAGCCTGCCAGCCCTGCCGACGGCTGTGGGACCAGCCTGCCAGCCCCATGCTGACGGCTGTGGGACCAGCCTTCCAGCCCTGCCGACGGCTGTGGGACCAGCCTGCCAGCCCTGCTGACGGCTGTGGGACTAGCCTGTCAGCCCTGCCGACGGCTGTGGGACCAGCCTGCCAGCCCTGCTGACGGCTGTGGACTAGCCTGCCAGCCCTGCCGATGGCTGTGGGACCGGTCTGTCGGCCCAGCGGACGGCTGTTGGACCAGCCTGGCAGAGCGGCTTGCAATCAGTTGTCCCTTCAAGCGCAAATGACGAATGGTTCAGCCATAGCTTCACATTTTCAGGGAAGAACGCCATTATGTTGCATCCGATGCCTGTTCACAGCATAGCAATGTGCTTCGTGTGCCTCATTTGCAATGAGTCTTGTCCTGCACAATCGACAGTAGGGAAATCTGGAGCAGCGGACGTTCGAAGATGAGAGTAGATCGCGACAAATTCGTGAGCTGTAGCATTGAAACTCTAAGGATCACACTAGAACTGCCCTCGTATAATATATCCCCACAAAATGGAGTCGACAAGAAAAGCTTCGAATGGAGTCTGCGTACCTACATATTAATGTTGACCGGCAAATATTGCGCGACTTTGAGTCCATTCTTTATAGCAACACATCACTCGAATAGTTGTGAAGTGCGTAGCATAGGCAAAACGCAGGAACGCCTCTTTGAAGGCAGCGCGAGCGAACAAACTAAAGTGGACAACGGCACATAGGTACAGGTGATCAAAGCCTTCTGAGCATCACATGGACCTTCAGACATTATCCAAGCACATCAACTGGGGTAGAGGTCAGGCAGATTGCTGATCAGACATGCATACACCAACAAGCACAGAACACATCACAGCTAACCAGGAAGTCTAAATAGAACTGCCATCAATGAGAGTCGAGTGAAAGTGAAATATTGTCGTCACGCGGACAAACAGCAGCGAATTGAGTCCGCCGATGATGCGCTGAATCACTCTCTAATGGATGTGGTGGTTGATCAGACTAAATGTCCGTCGAGCACTGCGCCAGACCTGCCTCATCGTGGCGTCTGTTTTACATGGGAACTCCCGGTGCCAGGAGACATAGGTGGTGGAACGTCCTAATATACGGCGGGGTGGGAGTGGCTACCGGTCAGTTTTTTGGTCCATTCTTTCCAGAAAAAGCGACAGAGTCAATGCTACATTTTCTAACATAATCCTCGCAGTGCGGAATAATTTTATACTACTCAGAAAGCAGCGCCGGAGCCAACGTGACCGACTGCTAACCTTTGTTCTGTGCAATATGTAGAGATACACTGAACCGCATGGTACTAGCTTCCGGCTGGGATCATTGTAGAGATGCGTGCAGTAACTGGTTGTTGGCTGTGCAATATTTAGATACAGCAACTGGCTGCTGGCTGTGCAATATGTAGAGATACAGTAAACAGCATGGTACTAGCTATTTTCTTGCACTTTTAGAATTACTCAAACATGTTCAGCTATATTTTTTGGTTGATTGTCCAAGTCAGATCAAGTCAGATCAAGTCAGATCAAGCAGGTCAATGGTGGGGTGCAGTCAGTCGCCCGTCTCTGCAGTAGTTTCCTGATCCTGATCGTAAAGCAAATAGGATTTCGTGCTTCAGTATTGATAATAGGTAAGCTAAAGCTCTAGTCTAACATAGGTGACACGTGCGATGGCGGTCACAGACCCCGTCAAGTTTAAATACCCGGAAATATATGATGAGCTGCTGAAGATGACACTTGCCGAAACAGATCGTAAAAAAAAAGGCTATGAATGCCCTGAAACCAAAATGTTTCGCACCTTTGAAAATAAACATCGATGTGGGTCTCCAAATCCTGAAAAGGCGAGAGAAGAAGGACTCATACTAAGCATGCGCGTGTGCGTATGTGTGTGCTTGTGTGTATTATCAAGGATAGAATAGTTAGTTTTCTGGAAGGAAACAGATTGATTCAAGATACTCGACATGGGTTTAGAAAAGGGCGATCGTGTCTCACAAATCTCTTGGACTTTTTGAATTTTGCTACAGAACAATTTGATCAGGGAAATCAGGTTGATGTAGCATATCTTGACTTTAGTAAGGCCTTTGACATGGTACCCCATAAACGGTTAATGATGCAGCTTCAGGTCCATGGTATTGCAGGTAGCATCCTACAATGGATAGAGTTGTGGCTTTCAAATAGACAGCAGAGAGTGATGCTAAATGGTACAAAGTCATCATGGCAAAATGTTCTTAGTGGAGTCCCCCAGGGGTCGGTATTGGGGCCACTATTGTTCATTATATATGTGAATAGCATTGAATGTGGCCTAAGCAGTACGGTTTTTAAATTTGCGGATGATTTGAAGATCTTTAGGGCAATAACAGGGCACAATGAGCAGGTTTTGCTGCAGAAAGACTTAGACGAGCTAGTGAAGTGGTCCGAAAAATGGCAAATGAAGTTTAATTTTGATAAGTGCAAAGTCATGTATGTAGGTAGGCAGCATATGAAGGCTCCATACTTGATGGATGGCCAAGTACTATCTGTGACTCAGCAGGAGAAGGACTTAGGTGTTATTTTGAACACAAAATTGGGGGCATCAGAACAGACCAAAGAAGCCAGGAAGAAGGCACTAAGAATGCTTGGGGCAATACAGAGGAATGTGTCATACAAAAGTGAGGAGGTCATCAGGAAGCTTTACTGTGCATATGACAGGCCACATTTGGAATACTGTGTCCAAGCTTGGTCCCCTAGTTATGAGAAAGATTGTTGGCTTTTAGAGAGAGTACAAAAGAGGGCAACAAAAATGGTTAATGGTATAGGCAACCTGGCATATGGGGAAAGATTGAAGAAATTGAATATGTTTTCACTTAGATATAGAAGGCTGAGAGGAGATCTCATCGAGGTTTTTAAATTTGTTCATGGTCAGGAACAGGGATATCTCAGGGAAATGTTTGAATTTAACAGAAATGATGCAATTAGAGGTCATCAATTCAAAATTAAAGTTAATCACAGCAGGACAAGGTTAAGGCAGTCTTTCTTCACCAACAGGGTAGTAGAACACTGGAACCAGCTGCCAGGAACCATTGTCAGTAGCAACACACTGAACATCTTTAAAAACGGCATAGACAATCATTATAAGAATAGGGGGCTTGTTTTTCTGTATTCCAGGGAGGGTTGATCGACAGGGAGGAGTTGGGAGTTGGGAGGAGTTTGAAATTGTTGAGTGTGTTATGCAATAGCAAGTGAGTCTCTTATTAAGTCTAAACGCTCTATAACTTTATATAGGGTGTACCTAGCAGTGGATTCAGCACCTTCCTTCGGGATGTGATACTGATGAGATTGTCTATGGTAGCACAATGGGTATGATGGGAGGAGTTTGTAATTGTTGAGTGTATTATGCAATAGCAAGTGAGTCTCTTATTAAGTCTGAACGCTTTATGAATTTGTGTGGGGTGTGCCTAGCAGTGGATTCGGCACCTTCCTTCGGGATGTGATGCTGATGAGATTGTCTATGGTGGCACGATGGGTATGATGGGAGGAGCTTGTGATTGTTGAGGGTGCTATGCGGTAGCAAGTGAGTGGTGCTAGATAGGCTGGGATATATAGCTTCCTAGGAACTTGGGATAAGGGATTGATTGGGGTGAGAGTATGTACATTTCTAGTACCTTTTCTAGATAGGCTTAACCCAGATGGGCCCCTGTGGCTCTTATTACGCCTTAATACTTTATGACTTTATGACTTTTATGGTAGTGCACCTCTCAAATCACATTGGGGACCAGTACCTCACATGGTGATTACCTATCAAATTACAGTTCGTCGTCCGTGAGGATATTATTTATGAAAAATATGAAATAACACGCCACCACTGTAGTTCCTTCCTGACCAGGTCATACCGCATTTGCATTATTATTACACCTTAGTGCATTAAGTCAGCCGGCTGGTGTCACTATCGCTATCGCTATATGATTACCTCTCAAATAACAGTTCGTCGTCTGTGGGGATATTTTTGGCTTAGAATATGCAATAACACGTCACCACCGTAGTTCCCTCCTGACAAGATCCTATCACATCTGTATTATTATTGCACCTCAGTGCTTTAGTCAGCCAGCTGGTGCCGCTATCTGCATAGCAGTATCCAAGTCATTGCGGGTTCGCCAAATGCCATGTAGTTAGCGAAGCGATGTAGCCGTCTTTACTAAGTGAAGCATATCCATGCAGTGTCGGCTGGAGGACTGTGCATCCACGTCACCTACTGATTTTTCCAAAACATTCCCATCAGTGGAGCCCAATGCAGACCGCGCCAAGTTTCATCACAATTGCCATGTGCTTGAACTCTCGGCAGCGTAGAAGACATCGAGCCACCTCAGCAATTCACCGAAGCCCACACAGTCATCAAACTTCAATATTCCGCCGCATTACGAGGGCTAAGTGCGCACAAACCCACTGTGAACATGGCCTAACGACCGCAACAGGATCTGAGCGACGGCTTGGCGGTCTTCACATCCATTACTGATCAGAATAGAGCTAAACAAAAATGTACCCATCGTGAGTGTATGACCAACATCACCGCGCTGGGACGGAGCCATCCACACCTGAATATGACTTCGGTTTACTCGGAGCCAAGAGCATTCTAAAGAAGTCCGTTGATGTTTCATGGTATGTGTCAGCACTTCTCTGGGCTCACTTCGCTGCAGAACTGCTACAGGGTTGTGGGAACACTTCCCTGTGGAACTGCTACAGGGTTGTTTTGGTGCGACATGTCTGCGACTAATACATCGCATGACTTTGGAAAGTCGTGTAGAGAGAGAGGGGGAAGAGAGAGTAAGTCAGAAAGAAAATGAGAGAGAGAGAGAGAGAGAGAGAGAGAGAGAGAGAGAGAGAGAGAGAGAGAGAGAGAGAGAGAGAGAGAGAGAGAGAGAGAGAGAGAGAGAGAGATATATATATATATATATATATATATATATATATATATATATATATATATATATATATATATATATATATATATATATATATATATATATATATATATATATATAGTTATATGAGATATATATATATATAGATATAGAGAGAGATAGAGAGAGAGAGAGAGAGAGAGAGAGAGAGAGAGAGAGAGAGAGAGAGAGAGAGAGAGAGAGAGAGAGAGACAGGGAAAGTAAGAGAGAAAGAAAGAGAGAAAAAGGAAACAGATAGAGAGATAGAGAGATAAAGAGACAGAGAAAAAGAGAGATAGAGAGATAGAGAGATAAAGGGATATAAAGATAGAGGGATATATAGATAGAAAGATAGAGAGATAGAGATAAAGAGAGATAGAGAGATAGAGAGATAACGTTAGAGAGATAAAGATCTATAAAGAGAGAAGCAAGAAATAGTAACATGTTTTATGCAGGCAGGATATGGATCGAGACAGGAATGTTAATCTTAAAAAGGTGTGTTGAAATGTGTTTTTAAGGAATTTTACGCTCTATTTCTCTACTAAATCATATTTTCAAGATTGCAAATTATTGTGGTTGCGCCAGCACTATTATAGGTGTCCAGTTTTCCACATTGGGATAGAAGACCACCCTCCGGTCCGAAGGAAGCATTGCCATAATTTATTTCGTTAAGATGGAGTGAGTGACTGCTCAATGTTCCTATATGGGGAAGGAAAACACGGCGATGTTATTGGGCGGTCTGACATGAATAGGACAGCGGTAGCAATTATCAATGGAGACACGCATGGCACAGTTATCAGTGCTGAGCCGACGGTGCTGGAATTGTGTTCAGAGGTTGTGTAGCCGGTACATATTTACCGCAACGCCCTCGCTTTTGAATCATGCATCCGAGCAGGACGAGACACCGCCATCGGCTAAATTTGAAATTAAATCAAATCTGCGGTACTTCATCGCAGCTAGACGAGGCAATAACATTACGCAGATGGTCCGTCGAAGCCAGCCACGCCTGGGCTCGGTCGAGCCGAGCACGCTCCGTCTCAGGGGGCAGCTGGCGCCAGCTGGAAATGCATGCCACCGGCATCCACTCAGCACCATGACCTCGCCGCCGGTCCCCCATTGGAGCGCCATTTTCGTCGTCGCCCGGCCCAAGTCAGCCGAGACGACGGCTGAGGCTGAGTGGGGGCGGGGGAAGGGAGGGGGAGAAGTTCACCCGTCCCTCACAGCCGGGGGAAGCTAAAGATTCGTTCCGCGGCCGGCGCGGCGAATACAGACAGCAGCATTAGCGGACGGTGTGCGGTCGTTAACACTGGGCTAGACCGTGATGGACGGCCCAGATGGAGGGGAGAATCAATGAAATATGGCGCGGAATCTGTCAGCGGAACGGTGGTCGGCCGGCGCCGGGTCAGGACAGGGTTTACGGTCACCCGTGGCCACCGACAAAGCCTGCGTCCGACGGCAGGCACACTGGTGAGCACGTCTCCCGACAGAACTTGCCTGTTGGTTGCTCTTGACCTTTAGCTGGCTGGAACACCAACGAGGAACTACATCAACCGCCACTGTTAGGCAGGGATAGCTGGGTGCAGTAGGTTGGCTGGCTAATAAAGAGGGTCGGTGGTGTCGAGTTACTCGACAGTAATATTTGTGCCTCGTTTTGATGCAAACGGTCCTCGTGTTCTGAGGAAGAACTAATGATGATTTTATTCGTTAGTTTAAAGCCGATAAAACAAAGGTCTAAAATGTTTTGAAATAAATTAATGACATCTAATGTAAGCCTATGTACAATGGGCAATATATCAGTAATACAAATAATATCAGAGTTCATCAACTTTTCTAAGAAAGAAAAAAGTGGCAACATTTAAATATTTTGTCTGTTTTGATGAGACTTGGTCATTGGCATACGCCATTGATGACTGGTACTTGAGTATGTCACAGTAAGTACAATGAAGTAAAATGACTTCCCATTGTGTAGTTTTCACAATTATAAAATGAGAAAGCGCGCGAAATAAAAATGCGTGTCACACGCGTGTGGTTCTGTTGGTGACTTCCTGACTTAAACTAGGTCCCATATTGGAATGAGACTGAATTTTTAGGGGCTGTTTTTCATAGGCGTAGGAACGTCTGAAAAAGTGGGTGGGCCAGGGTCAACAGCAGGGGCATTATTGTATCTATGCTACCATAATAGATGATGGAAATAAGTATTTTGCTATGTTGGATACCAGCACCGATAATACCCAGGCATCTCACCGAAAAGGTTGGATATCTGTGTGCTGTGCCAAACTGTGAAAATCCATTGCAACATGAAAATTTGTACGTTATATTTCATACTACAGTCACGTACTACAATCATGAATCGTGGCAGTAATTTATGCTTCCATAATCAAAATGCATGTAAATGTTGAAGTGTATGGCAGCTAGGAGCAAGGCCATATGGCTATGTATGGCTATGTAATATCAAGGCAAGGAACTTGCACTGGCAAATTGTACGTCTTACGTTGATTGTGTTACGTTACTGCCTTCAGCCTTTGTAATTTTCTACTGTAGGCAATATTAATGAAATCGATGTTAAATATGTTAACAGTAAAAAAAACACAGTGAAAGTCTGGTATGAATGTATTTTGGTACTGATTGGCACATTATCTGCTATATAGTCTTTTCATAGCACAACATAAGGTGTCAATGTCTATACATCTGCTGTATTACATCAACTCCTGAATTAGTTGCGTTGGTGTAAGGTCATGTCCAAGTGTGTATGACTTCAAAAATGAAGTGCTACCATGCGATATGTGCAACTTTTACTTAGTTATGGATTGCAGGAAGTTTTTCACATATTCAAATGTGTGCATGCTGCCTTTTAGTAAATTTAAATGTCTCAAAAGTGGGAGGGCCAGCTACCATTTCCCCCCCACACACACACTTTGAAAAGTGGGTGGGCCATGGCCCCTGCCCCCCCTCCCCCCACTGTTCCTACGCCTATGCTGTTCTTACGTGTCAGCAAGATAAAAGCAATTGTTTATAATGCGTAGAAACAGGGTGATATTTAACAACATATTTGCATTAAAATGAGTTGAAATATATTCTGAATATATCAATAACTCGAGCGTATGTTCTCCTCTTGCAGCCTGGCCCATCATTTTCTAATAAAATGAATCAAAACACAAGAAAAACCTTGTTACTTGTTTACCTCGCTGACTAGAAAGCCACCTAGATTGCCAATTTTCTTCCAATTTTCATGCACAGAGCCAACGGTGGTGACGTATTTGGAATGCAGCTTGTTGCATGCTGGAGCTTAAAATAAAGGCAATTAGAACAAAGAAAAACGACCCCTGATGGCACAACCCATCATTGGGATGAGGCGGACATTCCGATATACTATGTATTCGTCAATGCAATTGCCCACAGGATTATAAACGATCCATTTATGATCAAAGTGTTCATTACACAACTAATTCAGAGTTTCCGATGTCAGCGGTGCCAGCTGATTGCCAGCCAGTTGATTGCAACTGGGGCCAGCCGTGTGCATCGAAGCAAAGAATGGAGGCTCCGATTCGATGACGACGCCGGGAATTTCTAGTGGGAAGACGAGGTTGATGGAGATGCAAATCAAGGACCAATGCATTGGCATCATCAGGGATCTGTCTCGACATCCTGATGGAATTGCCGATTCAAGGCAGTTGCAAGTATTTTGCGTCTGGAAGGATGAGTGAGGTGCTAATTCACAGCACTGTTGGGAGCTTTTGTGGGTGGTTGAGGTGCTGATTCAGGGTAGGAGTGACCGACTTAGAGAGCGTCACCAGGAACTTGTCTCGAAGTAGTGGTGGCAATGCCGATTCAGGACCATTTCCAAGATCGTGTGGCACAAAGTAAGGAAGGATACCGGTTCACGGGCTTCACCATGAGCTCTCTGGAAGGGGTGATGATGGTTCACGAACTTCACCAGAGGTTCTTTGGAAGGGGTGATGGTGGTGCACGAGCTTCACCAGAGGTTCTTTGGAAGGGGTGATGGTGGTGCACAAGCTTCACCAGAGGTTCTCTGGAAGGGGTGATGGCGGTTCACGGGCTTCACCAGAGGTTCTCTCCAGGGGGTGATACCGGTTGACGCGCTTCACCAGAAGTTATATCGAATGGTGATGGTGGTTCTTCCAGGCATTACGTTGGATTAATGCAGGACACCAAATTGCATAGTCTGCATGATCTAGATTGCTCCCAATAAACAGACTTACTTGTTGGGAGGCAAGGCTCATTGGAGCCTACACATTATTCAAGCGGAACTGTTCATTCAGGGACGGAGTTTCACATATTTCGGTGTGGCCCGGGCCCCACCGTCTTCGCCTTGGCCTCACCAACTTCTTGCTCTCTTAACATGGGGCACTACGAGGTGCTCCCGACCAACCAAATTGGCTGCACTCATTGTCTTCACCCATTGGGCCCTACCAATATTTCCCAAACTTCCCCACCCATTCATTCAATCTGTGTTGTTTACCTTTTTTATATACCCGGTGCCGCCCCTGTGCATTTACCAACACCTCGGTCTAAAGGTTATTTTGCACGTTAATTTGCTCTGCCTCTCAGACAACATGCTTTTTCAATTCACTTACGTAGCCTGTTGTAGCCTGCAGTGGACATAAGTCCCTATTACATTGATAGAACTGCTTTGCTGGACCTAAATCGATGGAAGTGCAGTGAGACTTAAATCTACTGCAGACTAAAGGAACACATGGACTCCAATTCGACACTACGGAGGCCAATTGGAAATATATGAATTGGAAATATACCTCCCGTTTCCGAGAGGTAGCGGAAATGAATTGCAAAAATCATCTTTATGCGAAGGTGTTGGTAAATTCAGTCTCAGTCTCGTTTCAGACTTGCCTTTAAGTTAGGAATTTACCGACAAAAACACCTGTATGTAACACTCATGTTTTATTTCGCGCGCTTTTTCATTTCATAACTCAGAAAATGGCTGGAGCTCATTGCACTTACTGTGACATCCTGATATGGTATCGCATGCCAGTGGCCAAGCCTCACCAGTGCAAGTGAAATATTTTTCAATATTACCGCGTTTCTCTTGATATCTGAGAAGTTGGTGAACGCTTATCTTACTCTGCTTGAGGGAAAATATCTGCAATGCCCATATCAAGCCATAGCAAAACAATGTTGTGCGATTAAAATAATGCATGCAATCGCCTGATTATGTGCGATGTTTATCGAGGATTCCTCAATGTGAGACGATGTAATGCTTCACATCAAGCAATCGCAACACTCCAAAGTCGGCAAGTAGTGAGTGCAGAATTGCTCTGGCAATTCAGCACGGTGGTTCGGCGTTTGTGTAGGTCATGCTGTGATTGAATGTAAATATTCAATCCCAGACTTGAAAGTTATTCATTTTCAGTCCATTTACTGGGCTGAGAAGCAGAATACAGAAATGTCTTGAAAACAACCAGAGGAATGCCGGAATGACTTGTAAATGTTTTTTCCACATTGTGGTTGACAGTGTCGCATTAAGCAACGGAAAAATATCTCCACTGGGATAAAAACATGAGTCAACTGGCAAAATTGCTGCAACCTCATATATTTACTCAGGTTGTCGCTGCCGTCTTAGGTCCCATCTCACGTCAGTGCAGCTGTGCGGTGCGCAGCACTCCTACCGAGCAGTTGGTGCGCAGCATAGAGAGAGAGAGAGAGAGAGAGAGAGAGAGAGAGAGAGAGAGAGAGAGAGAGAGAGAGAGAGAGAGAGAGAGAGAGAGAGAGAGAGAGAGAGAGAGAGAGAGAGAGAGAGAGAGAGAGAGAGAGAGAGAGAGAGAGAGATATATATATATATATATATATATATATATATATATATATATATATATATATATATATATATATATATATATATATATATATATATATATATATATATATATATATATATATATATATATATATATATATATATATATATATATATATATATATATATATATATATATATATATATATATATATATATATATATATATATATATATATATATATATATATATATATATATATATATATATATATATATATATATATATATATATATATATATATATATATATATATATATATATATATATATATATATATATATATATATATATATATATATATATATATATATATATATATATATATATATATATATATATATATATATATATATATATATATATATATATATATATATATATATATATATATATATATATATATATATATATATATATATATATATATATATATATATATATATATATATATATATATATATATATATATATATATATATATATATATATATATATATATATATATATATATATATATATATATATATATATATATATATATATATATATATAGAGAGAGAGAGAGAGAGAGAGATAGAGAGAGAGAGAGAGAGAGAGAGAGAGAGAGAGAGAGAGAGAGAGAGAGAGAGAGAGAGAGAGAGAGAGAGAGAGAGAGAGAGAGAGAGAGAGAGAGAGAGAGAGAGAGAGAGAGAGAGAGAGAGAGAGAGAGAGAGAGAGAGAGAGAGAGAGAGAGAGAGAGAGAGAGAGAGAGAGAGAGAGAGAGAGAGAGAGAGAGAGAGAGAGAGAGAGAGAGAGAGAGAGAGAGAGAGAGAGAGAGAGAGAGAGAGAGAGAGAGAGAGAGAGAGAGAGAGAGAGAGAGAGAGAGAGAGAGAGAGAGAGAGAGAGAGAGAGAGAGAGAGAGAGAGAGAGAGAGAGAGAGAGAGAGAGAGAGAGAGAGAGAGAGAGAGAGAGAGTGCCGCTAGACCTGCAGTGAAACCAGCAGATATATGTGAGTCAATCTACGTATGCTAATTGCACGCGCATATACGTCGATTGATGATCATATCAAATATGCACACGACGAACATGACATCGAATTTCATTTCATGTCGTCAGGGGCCTATGAACACATGTGGCATTATCTATGCATGAGTGCAGCACAGCCCATGTTGATGGGCAAATATTGAGAGTGTGGAAGTGTCTCTGATGACAAGTGATCCTGCGATCTTCCGATCTGTAGTGCCATCACAACACAGAGTAATTTTAACTCTCAGTTTGGATTTGCTTCTGGGTGTTTCTCGCCATGGCATGCGCCTATCGATTGCGTTCCATCTCCATTGATGCCGTTTCACGTTCATTGCATCGCAATCGCACACGGCACTGGGTTTGTCCGAAGGGCCTACATATCCCCACACAGTTCGCGCATATGTCCCCGCACAGCTAACAGGTATATATCCACAGGCATGTCCCACGCAGCTCACAATTTAGACCGTACACTGCGGGATTTTTTTTGGGAGGGGAGATGTCACTTTTCTTTCAACCAAGCATTAAATGAGTAGCAATGCTTTCTTCCTCAATCCAGTAGGAATCCGAGTGTTGCGTGTGGTACTGACGGTCTCTCAGTGTGCTTTCTCCAGATAAGTTCCCACTCATTTTGGCATGCGACACTTGGCTTGATTAACACTAGCTTTGTCACCGGCACCGTTCCCGCCTCGTGGAAAATTGCGATCGTACAGCCCATGTATAAAGCATCTGGCTCTGTGTCACATCCTGCAAATTTCATGCTTGTTCATCTATGTCTTGCTTTGACAATAGTATTGGACGCATTGTTCATCAGCAGCAATGCGATTTTTCAACTTAAACCATCTATTTGCCCATACACAACACGGGCTTTGGCGCTCTCACGCACAGAAACTGTTCGAACAAAATACTGCAGGCCATGGATTGAAATGAAATTTCCATTATAGTGTTCATGGACTGCAGTAAGTGCTTTGCTATTATTAACCACGAAAAATTAATCAGGAAATTGAACTTTGCGGAGTAGACAGTACTTGGTTCCTAAGGTATGTACCTATCGGGAAATGTCTAACACGTGGGGTTTAGCACACGGCAGTGAACACAAAATGCAGACCGAAAGTCTCTGGAAGTGGCGAGTACTTGTCAGACACAGCTCCAAATCAAATTGGGGTGCGTCAGGGAACAGCACTTGGGCCTCTAATTCACAACATATTTTCAAACGAGCTCAGCCTTTTTATTGACGCATTGACGTCGCGTATTATGCTGATGACACTCAGCCCATTGTCCCTCGTGAATTTCTCCCAACAATTGTGAACGGACCAGGGTTAGCACATATCCGATCCTGCATAACGGTATAACAGCTGGCACCTCATCAGCTCAAGGCACGTCCTGCACACAAAAACATATTTACTTCGGTGCGTGTGCAGTTTCGGGACGACGACGGCGACACCATGTAAGCGACGTCATAAACGTACTGGAATGGTTGTCGATTCATGGACTTGCTGAGTATAACCCGCTGTGTTTATTGAATAGCATCATAATGCTTCATCATCATCATCATCATCAAGCTGTAAGACAACGCAACACGCGGCAGAACAAACAATTAAACATGCCGAATATCCGAATAGAATCAGGGAAGCGACGATTCGGATGCAGATCACCCATGCTTTTAATAGACTGCCATCGATCATGCAAGAGTGCAATATCAAACCATACAAGTTCAACTTAAGAAGCAGCTGAATTCTGGGCAGGAACAGGGGATATATGCGATTGTAGTGAGGTCTTGCGTGACTGTAAAATCCAGATAATCCTCAGTGTCCTGTATTGACACGAGTGCATGAAATAAACCAGTGCATGTGTGGATGTGCATTTAATATATACAATACAATGCAATGGATGGCAGGGTGGGACTTGTAAAGCGGAAGTGAACAAGCGGTTTTTGAGGATACTTTTGTTAGTCCATGTTATCTGTAGTTGTAGACCGGATACGCGCGTTGTCCCTCTTACGTTTCTTGCAAGTGTGTCGTAAATGAATAATGTCCTGATGCACTTGGCGCCTTCCTCTTTTTTGCTGTTAGTGTTTTTGCTTCACGTCCAAGTCTGATGAGTGTAGCGGGTTTACTAGAGGCAGGATAACCACTGGCTAAGAGTTTCAAATTTTGTCTCCCTTTTCTTTCGAGTTTCCATGTCTGAAGACACTCGGATTGCCACTTTATTTACGGCATAAGATGACCATTTTTACTGACATATTACGCGTTGAGTCGAAGGGCAGAATAATTTGAGCTGCCATCGGTTTCATGACAGTTCTCTACTGTAGCTCCCGTCTTGGTCAGCTTCGATTTCTGTGTCCAACAATGAAATTGAGCCTCTTATATCTAAGCGTCCCATTGTGAAACTTATAGCTGGGTGCGGTGTGCCTGGGACATCCAGATATTGGCCAGGCTGTTTTACTGCGCGTTCACACTCCAAAGAGCTATCGATATACCGTAGAACATTGCTGGCTGGTTGCCCGTTCAGACTCCAAAGCGCTATCGATATACCGAAGGTACATCGTTGGTTGGTTGCCTGGTTGAACCACTGCTTGCTTTTTCCAGAGCTCCCATGTACATTTTCGATTGTAGGGAAGGTACCCGTGAACCCATCACTAGCCCCCTTTGTAATATTTGCCACCGTAACATATAAAGGGGTTCATCATGCAATGTGTTCAGGGTACTTTTACATCCCCAAGCGCCTAAATAAATTAAAACTAGTTTTTTTTTGGCATAATTGCATGAGTGTTGCATTGACAGCGTCATGGACATTTCCATGCAAATTCACGTCATACACACTAAAGGCAATAGTGCCACGTGGAAACTATGACGGATGCTTTGATTTCGACCTCTCAACCGCTGCATCAAGTTACCTGTACTAGAGAGGTGGACAGAAATGAATGGCAACGGTTGTGACACTATTATCTCAAGGAACCAGGTTATTTTGCCCGAATGATCTCCCACAACAGATGCAATGGGACACAGTGGTATCCCTGGTTTGTGATCCTTTGACAGCTCATGCAATTCTGCAGTTTGTGAATATTTGAGCTTCCGAACTGCTACTACCTTAAGATTTACTTTGTCTATCATTGTGTTGGCGAAAAGTTCTTTTTTTAGTTCCTCAGTTCTAGGGATAGGATTTATTTGCACTGCCTCGTTAGTGCAAGTAATTTCTTCCGCTTCTCAAATGTAAGTATCCCTAACAGCAACAACCCGTTGAATTTGTCAGACGTCTTAGTCACAACGCTTGTATCTCCCTTAAGCTCGTTCAGTTCGACACCTAAGCTACTACAGCTACAGCTACAGCTACAGCTAATGTTTGGAACCTGTAGTCCATTCTGGTGACTGCGGTACAGGCATTGTAACCTGTGATCCATTCTGGTGACTGCGGTGCAGGGAAAGGTTTTCGCCGTTGGTGAATACGTGGCACGTTCTAGGTCAGCATATACTGGTCTGGCCTGGCACTTAGGTGGATCAGGAAAGCTAGGACTCATTGACTTCTGTCTCGGGTCCTGCCTCTTGGTCTCAGGCCAATTTCATCAGGAACTGGCGAGTTTGCTTCTCAGGTGTACTTTGGCCGTCCAATAGCGGTGTCCTGAGCTGGATATGTCTGACTGGTCTACGGCGTGTTACTCAGGCGACGTCAGCTGCTGACTTGTCTGACAGGTCTGACTGGTCTGACTGGATGCGACGTGTTGTTTTTCGTGCCGGTTTTGGAGATAGTGTTAGTCATCATGTCTCTTGATGTTGTCTTTTGAAATTATTTTTCATCTTAAAGCGTGATAGCTGCGCTCCATTCCGATTTCAGTAGATCCCCAGCGAGTTCGGTTAGCTCTTTGTGTCCGGGCGAACTTGGGACGTTGAGACAAATGCTCGGCTGGCGCATCACTCACCACTTCCCTGGACAAGTTGTGCAGTCCAATCTCTGGTGGTCAGTCCCAAGCCGTTCCTTGACATATTTTTCCGAAAACATTTTTAATCCATTCTGTCAATCGGTGCGAGAATTGTGTCCGTTCATTGTCTAGCCACTTCGACTCTTCAAAGATGTTCTTCTTTCCAGTCAGTGATCGCAATCGCTTCACTTAGGAGTTGACGATGGAAGTTTGAGCTACATTTGTCCAGTGCTGGACGATAATCTCGTTCACCGTCAGGGTACCGTTCGAGATGAAGCCTGGCGTGGTGTTATCCCATCTACATTTGATAAAGAAGCAATCCCAAGCCTTTAAAGGCAGTGCACCGTCTGGACAGTGATATATTACTAATTTTCCAATTGCGCTACATAACATCAGTCAAATGTTTTGCGACACTCCATTCATTTTAATCCTTTGTGGTAAGCGATATAACTACCAGTTCGGAAAAATTCGAAATGGGCCAAAAAGAGATGTGTTCTCTATTCACAAATTCACATTCACAAATTCACAAATACAGCTCAACTTTACCACTGCGGGTCAGCAGGATCTTCGTACTCGGAATGCCAAACAATGGAGTTTTCCGTTATTTTGGTCGGGCTATGTTGTTTGCAAGATAAAACACGCAATCATGATCGTCAACATTTTTCCGCAGAGTCGCTACTTGTATGCACAACTTAGTGGTATGATCAGATGTGTTAGGCGTTCATGTCTGGCTTTCAGAGACATTTCAACACATTTTTTTTGATCCGATGCAACTGCCATTGGCAATCGCTGTGGTAATGTTAGCGGTGGTACTACCAGCCCAATAATGGTAGCAAACACAGCAGTTAAAGGGTTTACAACTAAGGGGATCCAGATGCATGTATACTGTACAGAGGTCACGTAAGCAGAGACAATAATTACTGCTAATGATCTCTGGACATGCTTGCGATGCGCTCTTGCTTTAATGGTTGCAAATCCATTGGGATGGCTCAAAGGACAGTTGGAGCGGCTGCAACCATCCCAAAAGTATACAAAACGACTCTTCTGTGTTCTACTCCAAGGCGACGTGGAACCGTCCAGCCACAGCGTCCAATCCGACGGCATTTTTGCTTCACATTACAGCGTCAGTGGCTATTTACACTTAAACTTCGTCATGCTGCTCTGCTATTATCTCCCCCGCCCGCTACTAATAGCGGCCGCGCTGCTGGAGCGGTCGTGACCGCTACGCAGGGCAACTCCACCGAGATCATCTTCGGTCTCTCACGAACAGAGCTACCGAAAAACTATCATAGCGGCATCAGTTTCATCGGGGCAAATGGCCTGCCGGTGGAGGCAGGGTGGCAGTCAGGACGTCATTCCAAATGTGCTGTCCGGCTCACTATTCGACCCGCCATTTTCGCGGCATTACCGAGAGACGCCATCGCGACGCGCCACTCGACTGTCAGTCTGACGGGCTGACGACCAGCCGGCGGTGCTGAACATCGCCCGCCTGGTCGCAGCCCTGGCCGGCTGCCGTCGGGGAGATGCCGGCGCGCCCATTGCTCGCGGTCGGCGCCGGCCTCGGTGAGCCGATCAGGCCGTACGTCTCGGCTCTGATCGAGCGCCGCCGCCGCCGAGGCCGGCTAAACAGCGAGCGCCCCGTCCGGCAACGTGCCGGCACACGTTGCCGCCGGCGGCTCCAGGTTAGCTGGTGAGGTCGGCGGGTCGGGTCAGGTCAGGTGATGTGGTGAAGTAGGGCAGGCATGGCGGCATGGTGAGATGAATAGGTCGGACGGTGCGGTGAGGTCTAGAGGTCGGGCGGTGTGGTGAGGTCTAGAGGTCGGGCGGTGTGGTGAGCTCTAGAGGTCGGACGGTGTGGTGATGTTGGGAGATTGAGATGCTTGGTTAGGTCAAGCAATGTGGTGAGGTCAGGACGTATGATGGTTTGGTGAGGTCAAGGGGTCGGGCGGCGTGGTGAATTCTGGAGGCATGGTGATTGATGTGGTGAAGTCCTAGATGTCGGGCGATGTGGTGAGGTTGGGATATCGAGAAGCTTGGTCAGGGCAAGTGATGTGGTGAGGTCAGGAGGCATGGTGGTGTGGTGAGGTCAAGAAATCGGATGGTGTGGTGAGGTCGGAGGGCATGGTGGTGTGGTGAGGTCTAGAGGTCGGGCAATGTGGTTAGGTTGTGAGGTCGAGTTAGTTAGTTATTGTTGTAGTTATGGTTGGGAGGTCGAGAGGTTAAGCCAGACCAAGTGACATCTTAGGAGAGGAAACGGGTGCCATGTGCCCCGCCCCTCCTCATCTCCACCTCTTCCTAACTACTTCGAGGCCCAGCGGAGCTCTCCCGTAATCGAATGAAATGCAAGTTGCAAAATTGCCAAACTAGCATATGTGTTACTTGGTCTTGTTTGCGTGGCAGCCTTCCTGCCCACTTCATGTCGGATGCCAAACTAGCATATGTATTGCTTGGTCTTTTTTGCGTGGCAGCCTTCCCGCCCACTTCATGTCGGATGCCAAACTAGCATATGTGTTACTTGGTCTTGTTTGCGTGGCAGCCTTCCTGCCCACTTCATGTCGGATGCAACCATTCTGCACGGAATGCTCCATCGGACTGACACTGGTCACGCGGTTGCCCGGCTTCAGTGCGCGCATGTCACGTGGCATGGTAACATAACCACGTGATTGGTGGTTGGCTGGCTGACCGTTAGCCGTTGCTGGCTCGACTGGCGTCGACTTCATTCCGCCATGGAATCTTCTCTTTGAAAGAATTTGAGCATAATGAAAAAAAAGGAACATAATGATGAGAACTACTAAAAACGAAATCTGAAAGACTATATCTAATTCTGAGTGACGGAACTTTGACTCGAAACAGTGTAACAAAAATAAAGAATGGTATTAAGGTTTCAAAAACTTACTTGTCGAGCTGGGCCTGGTTACTCCAGTGAATTTCTGTTGCATGTACATGTATGCATGGATTTGCTCATGCACGTATGCATACATAAGCAGAAGTAGGCCTCCTCGGACTTCGGGCCTTCTCATAATGAATACAATAGAGCAGGTATTGCTAGATAGCAAGCATGACATTCATTGTGTTTGATTCTGTTTCAGTACCACAAATAGTTTGAAATATAAATTTTAATAAAAAAACATGACATCAACCATTTAGTGTACAGCGTACACGAGATCAAAATGGATTGGCGTGGCTGAAGTGTCTTCTTGAACCTAACTCATCGCTTCATGACGGTGTTTGTGTGGGTGTGAGTGGAAATCCGCAACATTTTCCAAAGTAACTCAGACGTGCGTTTCTGCGTCGCCATGGCTGATCCATAGCTGATCACCACTAGTTGAATTGGTAATTCAACAGGTTGAAGTTTTGAGATAAGATGCCGACTTGGCTTTTGATAACATTCCACCACAACTTCGGTTATTTCGGGGGTCAGCTAAAGCAAAGTGGGAATGCGTTGGGCCAGATATCCAACTCATAGAGCGAAGTGTAATACCCGGACACAGCAGTGTTCAGTTGCTCTATGCAATGACACATATTGTCACACACATAGCATCAAGCTGTTTGATATCCAGTCCATTTGAAATGATTTCCAACAGCAAGCATCTTACATCACTTCACAAAATCGATGAATGCATGCATGAGGACCGGTGCGATGCAGAGCAAGCGAAATCAAATGTATGCGCCAACGATGCAACTTTTGCTCTTTGCGAGCTAATCCCTGTGCAACTATGCAGATTAAGATCATGCTATGACTTCAGGACATCAAAGCAGAATAACGTTGACTTAATGTGATCTGGTTCCGTGTTACCTTAGATTGGTTGACCATGTCCAAACGGAGCTCATGAATACCTTATCTGAAACTACTCTATATGCTGTGCCACATTTCTAATCAGATGGAACGACGCAAATGTAGCATCAGGATGGAAACGGCACGGAATAAGCAACACCAGAATTCCATTTATCTATCGTTATTTATTATACAAATATAACAGTAGTCGAGCTACCATAAAATTTACTTCATATGAGCAATGCCCTTCGAAATTCCTGATAGATCAAAAGCTAGGCATTCTTGGAATGAATATTCCTGGGATTTGCAATATTTGAAATGTTATCATTCAATTCATATTATTTTAAGCGAAACAAGGAAGGTACCAATATCGAACTCGAATTTACGGAAACCCACGAGGATAATCATGTAAGTATATATATATATATATATATATATATATATATATATATATTTGTACTAGTTAAGATGGAATGACAAATTGTTAAAACACAGAACAATGGGAACATAGCTTTATTAACAACGTTTCGGCTCACGCCTATCTCAAGCTATGAACAATTTACAGGCATGGGGTGTTTAGCACTTGTCGTCTTTTTCTTCTTTTGTTTTCTTCTTTTTTCAGTTCTCCTCTTCTTTTTTTCCCCTTTACTTTTTCCCCCCTCTCTTCCTTCCCAATTCGAACACAGGTCACGAGACATCAATCATAAAGCACTTCGCATGTGTTGACACTGAATGAACGAGACAGTGAAAACAGTACATTGGAAACGACCAAATAAGTACGACAGTGATGTTTAACCTATCCTTTTTCAATATGTTCCACAATCAGTTCCGCTACAACACTTGCAATTTTGAAACTGCCAGAAACATCATTGATATTCTCACGTGTGGCAATATACGCGGATTCCACTGTCTTCCGACACCTCTTCCCAAGTCCACCACTAAGAACAGATGCTTCTTTCCAATTTGGAAGATGGTCTTCTTCATCAACATGCACCACCATAGCATTAGAAAGTCTATGGTATCTCAGGTCTGAACGATGTTCCCTAATTCTAGCCCCTATCCCCCGTCCCGTTTCCCCATAGTAACTTTTTCCACATTCTCCCGCGCAAGGAATTTTGTAGACTATGCTTTTTTCGTTCACTTTGCGGACCCCTTTCTTGACTATGTCTTTGATTTTGACCCCTGCTGAGAGACTGATGCTGATTTTGTCTTTTGTGAATCGGGAGATGGTGACTGCTCCCTGTGTTTCCGGTACTGATATGCATCTTTTTGTCAAAACTCGTTGCTTGGCCTTTGTCATGCACATCACCTTTTTCGTTTTTCGCGCAACTTCACTATCAGACCCTCTGGATATTTCAGCAACTTGAAAGACTCCTTGATGAAAATCAATTCTTCTGCGAGGCACTCAGGACTACATATTCTATGAGCCCTTAAGAAAAAGCCCATTAGGACCCCTGTATTTGTTTCATGGCTGTGACCCGAGAAGTAGTGCAAAATATCGTTTTTGTTAGTGGGCTTTCTGTACACTGAAAATGTGCATCTGCTGTCACAGCGTTTGATCAGTGTGTCCAAGAAAGGAATCTCAGCCTCATTATCTTTTCCTGTTTCCTTTTCTAACGTGAATTGAATCGATGGATGTACCTCGTTAATATTTGTGTTGACCGCATCGAGATCAGTGTCTTGATCAACAATCACCAATATGTCATCCACGTATCTCAGCCAAAGGGAGTTGGGGCCAATCATAGATTTGAAATTGTCCGCCTCGAGGGTTTCCATAAACAAACATGCCAGAGCTGGACTCAATGGTGAGCCCATGGTGAGGCCGTTGATTTGCCGATATTCTTCCCCCTGAAACTGTAGTGCTCCAAATTCCACACATGTATGCACGAGCTGTATGAAATGACTCTTTGGAACTGGAAGCTCTAATGTATTTGACTTGTCTAAGGCCCTAGAAACCGCTTCCATGGCTCCCCCGATAGGGACATTCATGAACAAGGATTTCACGTCAAAGCTTGCCAGCTTTTTTCTGGTGAAGTCTATATCTCGGATTCTACCTAGTAAGTCGCCTGAATTCCTTAGGTGGCTATCGCTTATCTGCCCTAGCATTTCTGACAAAGGTTTTGCTAGTTTTTTTTCGCCAGCTTATGTGGAGCACTTCCTATACCTGAAACAATTGGACGCATGGGTACATCAGATTTGTGAGTTTTTGATAGACCTCCCATGGAAGGCGTCCTTGGGGACTCTTCTATTAGGTGTAGAAGTCCTTTTCCTTTCACTGATTTTCTCAGGATGGAGCGAGCTTTCTTCTGAAACTGGGCACTCTCTTTCTGTGCACTTCCTATTGGTACCGATTGGTATGTCACTGCATCGTCTAGAAGAGCATTCATTTTTGACACATAGTCACTTTGGTTTAGAACTACCACTCCTCCGCCCTTGTCTGCTCTTGTTATTAGTATCTGATGGTCATTGCCGAATTCTTTCAGAGCTTTCAAATATCTTCGTGTGAGGGATGGCTGTCTTGTGGCCGATAACGCCGAACAACAGGTGGTGAGTCCTTGGATGAAACCCTTGTCGATATCACTGTCAGAATACCACTGGTTGTGAGTTGCCAAATGTGTGGAATTTGGAGCACTACAGTTTCAGGGAGAAGAATATCGGTAAATCAACGGCCGCACCATGGGCTCACCATTGAGTCCAGTTCTGGCATGTTTGTTTATGGAAACCCTCGAGGCGGACAATTTCAAATCTATGATTGGCCCCAACTCCCTTTGGCTGAGATACGTGGATGACATATTGGTGATTGTTGATCAAGACACTGATCTTGATGCGGTCAACACAAATATTAACGAGGTACATCCATCGATTAAATTCACGTTAGAAAAGGAAAAAGGAAAAGATAATGAGTCTGAGATTCCTTTCTTGGACACACTGATCAAACGCTGTGACAGCAGATGCACATTTTCAGTGTACAGAAAGCCCACTAACGAAAACGATATTTTGCACTACTTCTCGGGTCACAGCCATGAAACAAAAACAGGGGTCCTAATGGGCTTTTTCTTAAGGGCTCATAGAATATGCAGTCCTGAGTGCCTCACAGAAGAATTGATTTTCATCAAGGAGTCTTTCAAGTTGCTGAAATATCCAAAGGGTCTGATAGTGAAGTTGCGACAAAAAGCGAAAAAGGTGATGTGCATGACAAAGGCCAAGCAACGAGTTTTGACAAAAAGATGCAAATCAGTACCGGAAACACAGGGAGCAGTCACCATCTCCCGATTCACAAAAGACAAAATCAACATCAGTCTCTCAGCAGGGGTCAAAATCAAAGACATAGTCAAGAAAGGGGTCCGCAAAGTGAACGAAAAAAAGCATAGTCTACAAAATTCCTTGCGCGGGAGAATGTGGAAAAAGTTACTATGCGGAAACGGGACGGGGGATAGGGGCTATAATTAGGGAACATCGTTCAGACCTCAGATACCATAGACTTTCTAATGCTATGGTGGTCCATGTCGATGAAGAAGACCATCTCCCAAATTGGAAAGAAGCATCTGTTCTTAGTGGTGGACTTGGGAAGAGGTGTCGGAAGACAGTGGAATCCGCGTATATTGCCACACGTGAGAATATCAATGGTGTTTCTGGTAGTTTCAAAATTGCAAGTGTTGTAGCGGAACTAATTGTGGAACATATTGAAAAAGGATAGGTTAAACATCACTGTCGTACTTATTTGGTCGTTTCCAATGTACTGTTTTCACTGTCTCGTTCATTCAGTGTCAACACATGCGAAGTGCTTTATGATTGATGTCTCGTGATCTGTGTTCGAATTGGGAAGGAAGAGAGAGGGGGAAAAGGTAAAGGGAAAAAAGAAGATGAGGAGAACTGAAAAAAGAAGAAAACAAAAGAAGAAAAGACGACAAGTGCTAAACACCCCATGCCTGTAAATTGTTCATAGCTTGAGAAAGGCGTGAGCCGAAACGTTGTTAATAAAGCTATGCTCCCATTGTTCTGTGTTTTAATATATATATATATATATATATATATATATATATATATATATATATATATATATATATATATATATATATATATATATATATGTGTGTGTGTGTGTGTATGTGTGTGTGTGTGTGCACTTGTAATTCGTGCATACCGAGGCCATTTTCTGTTTACACACCTGGCAACCGAGGACATGGAGTGAATACCGAGAACATTTTTGACGTCCTCGGTATTCAAACTCAGTTTGGAGCATTGTTAGATGCTTACCAGTCCCTTGATGAATTTTCTCGACATCCTCAGTTTTCACCATATATGTGACCGTGTGTGTCCAGCAGGTGTGTATGTGTGTACTGTGCAGATAAAGTGTGAGTAAGCCGAAAGTTGCAGTGCAGATGTGACGCGCTCATGTTTGCAACTTGACACCACTCATGTGTGCAGCTTGGTGCAAGGTCGGCAGGGTGTCGGAGTGAGGCGGCCGCGCCAGTTGGCCCCGGCCGACTCGGCTTGCGGCGGGCGGCCGGCACATGCGCTCGGGAAAATTTGCTCTTGCAAAGGGATTGCCGCTTCGGTTAGATATATTTTTACCATTCTAATGAGATGGGATAGGACTACGGCTCGGAGGTTAGGAGTTAAGACAGCTAGTATGGGCCACCCTTTATAACTAGGCAATAGTACAACCGAGGGTGAGAACATCTGGTACCCTACATAAATATTTAGGCGAAGTACGTTTTAAAACATCTTTGAGCTTGCATCTTAACCCGCGCAGTTTGGGTGATCTTTTTAAACCCCCATTGGGTTTTCCGCGGATGGTAAAAAAAAAACAGCGCGCAACAGGTGGACAGGTGGTCAAATATTGGCATACCTGTTCCTACATTAATTTGACATGTTTTGTGAAAATTTTGATGTCAGGTCGTTCACGGTCCCCGAGTTAATTAAGGTCAAGTGAGGTCACCTCCAAAAATGTTGAACCAGTCGTCACGCTTTAATGGGTGAAGATGTTTGAATGAAACTTTCAGCGTTTGCTTACTTTTAGAGATGCAACTAAGTGCCCCAGAGGAATTTGTGAAATTTTGCGTTTTTGGTGACTTACTTGTTTTGCATGTTTGCCTATATATAAAAATCGAAGATTCTTGCAAAGGTAAGCAATTTCTATGGAGTTAAGTTTACTTAAAACAAAGTTTATCGGTGTGTACTATCAATTAGACACAAACAAAGTAAATAAAGTCGAAAACTCAAAGTTTTGGAGATAAAAAGTTTTAGTTTTGAGTGCGCGAAAATTTTGGGACCACGGTCCATTTCGTCGTCCATTTCTGATTCCAAGCAAGTTTTGCTTTTAAAATCCACAAAATGAACTCCCCAGAGCATACAATTTGACGTGAATCGTGACCACATATACCCCCTGTTGACGTCACATTTTTAGATGATAAAATACTGGGGGTGGTTTCCAGTCATATTCGTCGAGCGCTTTCCGATAACACATCTTCCGGTTTCGTGCGACGCTTAGTTTGGAGATTAGAAGGTAATATAATGAGCCCTCTCACCCCCCGCCCCTGGAGACGGGGTGTGAGGATCTTACCGGAATGACGGGAACGGTTATTGTATTACCTCTAAATTAAATGTTCTAACGTTTAATACCTGGGGAATACGTAGCGTTGACAACGAAGGACTTTGTTCAGATCCCTGAATAAGAATTATAATAGTCATACTAAGTTGTTGCAGGAAACCTACTCCAATATTGAACACAATAAAGTTTGGGAATATTTATGGGATGACACATCCTTCATTCATGATGGAAGCAAACCCGATTCTGGCGTAGTGACAGTACTTTCACGCTTGCTGGAACTAATCAGCTGAGCTAATGTGCAAACATGGGTTTGCTTTCCAAAGTGATTAAAGGTGAATTAAAGGATACGGGGCCTAGCTGGACCTCGGATGATCTTTTACAGCTTCTGAGTTTTTAGGGTTTCAGGCCGAGATAGATAGACTGATGGTTTCAGGGCTTTCGGACTTCGGGAGTTTCGCACTGCATGATTTCAATACTGAACTCCATCATAACCCAACACTGGCAACACGTGACGGTCAGTTCAATACTGGCAACACGTGACGGTCACCACATTAACTGTCTTTAATTTTGATGAAGTTGGAGGCGCAGCCACATCTATTCATCCAGCTCCATCAACTTTAACCACATAATTGATATTGACTGATGTGGCAGGGAGCACCATGAGGTGTGGGGCTGCAGTAGGTGACAAGGAGCTTCCGATTTCTTGCAGCGTTATCACTACTACCGCCATAATCTGTCCCCCGTACCGGCGAATCACGTGTGAAAATTTGAGTGAAATCCGCCCGGCCGTTTTCGCACAGCGTGCGTCGAAGCGGCACATACACACAAACACACAGACGCACAGGTACACAGACAGACAGACAAACATTTATCGACAACTTTAGAGAACCGACCGCCATGTATTGAATCTCCGATAGAGATTTATCGTGACATAGTCACTCTAAATCCCATCTACGATTTTGAATAATTCCGATATCGAGCATGCTCCTGAGTTTGAGTTTTATTAAAATAGGCACTTCGGCCTCCTCAGGCCATTTCGTGCCGTGCAAAAAAAGAAAAGAAAAGTGTTATGCTGTAACAGTCAGTTTATAATTTCTGGAGCAAGTTGGTTTATCGGAGAAAGATGAAAAGTAGTTTGATTAGAAAAGGGTATTCATCTCCCAGTAGCGTGGGTAAAGAACATGGAATGTTGTGTGTTCGGCAGGAGTCGGTAAGTGTTTTTCGAGGGCCATGGTATTGTTGACAGTGTAGGAGTATATGTGTGACTGTAAGATGGGTGTTGCATGATGGGCATGAAGGTCAAAGTGAAGCCGTGTATATATGTCGATGGGTAAGAAAGGTATGGCCAATACGTAAACGCGATAGTACTTTTTCTTCGAGACGGTTTTTTATATGATGTTGTCCAGGTGTCGACGCAAGGTTTGATGACACGTAACTGTGTATGGTTTGTGTTTTGTGTCCAATTTTGAGTCCAAAAATGTCGAATGCTCTGTTGTATTGATGATTGAATGCCTTCGAAATATGGTGGAATTTCTGTGATGTTTTGTAGGTGTAGTGATGCTTTTGCTAATTTGTCGGCTTCTTCGTTTCCTGTGATCCCGCAGTGACTGGGCACCCACAGGAAACGGACCTTCACGCCCATGTGATGGAGTGTTTGAAGTGTGTCATAAATGGAGATATGGCAAGGGTGCGAAAAAGAAAGTGCAGAAAGTGATTGAAGGACAGATTTAGAGTCGGAACAAACGACAACGCTGCGCATGGGGTGACAAAGGAAACGATTGCGGATATAACGGAGAGCAGTAAGAATGGCATGTAATTCGGCAATGAAAATTGAGGTTCCGTCCGGTAAACGATGTTGCTTTTTGTATGTTCCCGAAAAAGTGGCGTTTCCTGTGATGTTGGCTTCCCTGGATCCGTCAGTATAAACAAAAGGAACATGGCGATATCGAGACCGAAACTGGTGGACATTTTTGTTTGGCATATTCTGGACAAAGCTGTGATTTTGGAGTTGTGGTGAGATAAAAAAATGTATCGTTCGGCCATCTGCCAGGGTGCTGTGGTTGGTGGAGAAAGATAAATAATCAGTGGAATAATGAAATGAAGTTTTGCAGAAAATGTTTTGATCCGAGAAGCTATAGTGAGGCCAGTTCTTTTTTTTCGGCTGGACCGAGATAATCATGATGTATGTTTGGAAGAGCGTGCAAGGATGTGTGTGTGGGGTGGTTTTCGTTAAATTGAATTTTGAGGCATACCTGAGTGTCTGTTGCATTCGTCTGAGAGCTAATGGAGGGATTCCTGCTTCGGCTTCTAAAGAAATGATGGGTGAAGTAGTAATTGCACCGAGTGCGATACGGATACATTTATTTTGAATGGTGTCTACAAATTTTAAGGAGGATGTACTGGCACCGGCATATACTACGGATCCATATTATATTATGGGTAAAATTAAAGATTTGTATAGTAGTAGAAGTGTATGGCGGTCGGCTCCAAGTGATGAAGAAGTGATGTATCGAAATAAATTGAGTCGGTGAAAACATTTGTTCTGGATGTGTTTGATTTGTTTATGCATTGAAAGCCTACGGTCTAAAATAATACCAGGAACTTTAAATGAATTTACAAATGGTATGTGGTTGTTCCCGAGGTGAAGCGGTGTGTCTGAGTTTGGGCAGGTTTTTTTAAAAAAAAATTTATTTATTCGGTTTGCCACACACAGGAACAGTGCCCCAATTATGGTGGTCCTCATACATACACTCACACACGCCGCCCACTCATGACACTCTACTTCAGAATGGTAAAATGGTGACTGGTTAAAAACAATACAGTAAAAAATAAACATGTACGATATATAATTATGGCCGGATGAAAGAGGTGAGAATGTTTATGCTAAGATCTCGTACACATGTGTGACGAAACACTACAATCACCTTACAGCAGTTGCATGTAGGAATGCAAACATAGTGCGTCTGGAGTCCCGAAACATATCCAGTGCTGGCTGTACGGCGGTTAATGCGTTCGCAGCTCAGGGTAAGCGGGAGAACAGGCTGGTTGCAATAGCGTTGACGCGGGCACGGGGCACCGCAAACAGGTCGACGCTTCTGGTCCGACGAGACGCGACGCGGAGCGGAAACCTGCCTAGGAGGAGCGGACTCTCGCAGCGGCCGTTCAGCAGCCCGTGAAAGAACGACAAATCGAGTAGCTCTCTCCTCCCAGACAGTTTCGTTACGTTGTATTTTTGACAGAGTTCATCGTAATTTCCTAGGTTGTACCTGTCACGCCTGGTTCCTGCCAGAAAAGCCAAGAATTTGTGTTGGATGCGCTCCAGCCGATCTAGGTGAGCGCGCGCCGCTCCCGCCCACACTACGCTTCCGTACTCGAGTATGGACCTTACGTTGGCGTAGTAGGCCACTACTACAGCTGTCTTGCTGTAGTTGCCTCTAATCCCCTGTAGGCTACGGATTAAGAGGCCCAAGGCTCTATTTCCGCTTATGACGATGGAGTCGATGTGATGCGAAAAAGTTAATTTGGTGTCAAGAATGATGCCGAGATCTCGTACATGTGTTACTAATTCGAGTTGAGCTGATCCAATCTGAAAACGTATAGGCAATGGTTGAGTTTTGAGAGTGACTCGAAAATGAAAGCACTTGTTGGTACACAGGGTCAGTTTCCAGGTTTTGCACCAATTTTCCAGATAATTTAGATCACGCTGTAACCCGATGCCGTCTTCCTGGCCCTTGATTGTACGGAAAATTTTGAGATCGTCACAGTACAGAAGGCAAGACGATTCTAAAACGTTGGGAAGATCGTTGATGAAGGCCAGGAAGAGGCTCGGGCCCAACAGGGAACCCTCTGCAACCCCGCTCAGTACCTGGGACCATCCTGACGTCAAACCGTTGACAAGCACACGTTGGCGTCTGTTCATGAAGTACGATCTAAAAAGTGAGAGAACTGGGCCAGAAATGCCGTACGAATTTTCCAATTTGTGAAGCAGAAGTCGATGATCAACACTTTGAAACGCGGAACTAAAATCAGTATAAATTATATCAAGTTGTTGTTTTTCCTCCAGAGCCGAAGTGGCATACGCCAACAGTTCGCACAGGTTCGTCACACAGGACCTCTTTGACACGAATCCATGCTGCGAGTCCGAAATTACGGGCCGAATGTGTGAGATGAACGCGTCGCACACAACTTTTTCAAAGACTTTAGAAATGAGCGGGAGCAAACTAATGGATCGGTAATTACTAGCCAGGTCGCGACGCCCCTTCTTGTGTACCGGAATGATATTCGCTTCCTTCCACTTTTCGGGAAAAATGCCAGTAGTCAAACACTTATTGAAGATAATACCCAGCGGATTCGACAAGACATCGGCGCATTCCTTCAAAATCACAGCGCTGAGGCCATCCGGTCCACATGATTTCGACTTGTCAACTGAAGAGAGCAAAGCTGCAATTCGGAAGGGCGTCACCGACATTCTGGAGAGTGCACCGATCCCGAAGTCACAACAAGGAGGCAGGGCCTCATCCGGTGCTGAAGGCACAGTGAATTTAGACGCGAAGTATCGATTGAACTTACTTGCTTTTTGTTCGTCAGCCGAGGCGATTTCATTTTCGAGTTTCAAATTTGACGGCAAAGTTTTTGAAAGCTTCACAGATTTAAGAAATGACCAAAATCTCTTTGGAGCTGTTTTGAAGTCAGCGATCAGACTAATGAGATAGTCACGATATTTCTTCGAAACAAGATCCTTGAAAACTTTCTCTTTTCGCGAAAATTGGCAACATTCGCTTCATTGGGAAGTCGCCTCTTGGACTGAAAGGCACGTTCTTTCTCACGCAGAGCGGCGCGCACTGCCCCGTCAAACCAAGGCGGGTATTTGCGTGACAGGGTAACCGTCGGAATGTGGTCGCTGACGGCGGCCTGAACAAAGTCGTAGAACGCTTCCACTGCCTCGTCTACGACATGTCTTCCAAAGCTATCCATGGGCACAAGTGAAGCGTCGTGCGCAACCCGTCCCAGGGTGTCGATTTACTAAATATCAGTGTTGCAGATTTTGGGGCCGAAAAAAATGAAACCATACTTCTGGGACCATTCGTGTATTCTGTCAAGTGTGTTTTGCTAGCGAATTAAACAATGTTCATAATTTTCGCCGGTGCACCAAATTGCGCTATCGTCTGCAAATAGTGAATATAATATATTGGCAGGCATGTCATCGAAAAAGATCATTAATGATAATGTTAAATAATACTGGTGAAAGACAACTTCCCTGTGGTAGGCCGTTCTGGAGACGATGCGGATCGGAAATGGCTGACCGGCACCTGATGTGGAATCGACAAGAACCAGATACAAAAACCTATTAAATAATGTGCTAATGTCGGTATAAAATATCTTTTTATACCGAGTTTCTGAATTTTGAAGAGTAATGCGGGTTTGAAAACCATGTTATACGCTTTGCTTATGTCTAAAAATACTGCGACAGTGTGTTCATGTTTTGTGTAGCCTTGACGGATGTCTGTCTCTAACCGAATAAGATGATCTATGGTGCTGCTTTCTCGCCGAAAACCACATTGAAAGGGAGATAGAAGGGAATTAGCCTCCAGGTGCCAGGTCATTATTTTGATAGCTATACGTTCAAAAAGGTTTCTTAAACAATTGGTGAGTGCAATGGGTCGAAAATTAGTGTGGTTACTATGGTCCTTGCCAGGTTTTGGGATGGGTATAATGAAAGATTCTTTCCAAGTTTTGGGGAAGGCATCAGTTGTCCATAGTGAATTAAAAGTGTGAAAAATGCAATGTTTGGTGTGATCCGGTAAATGTCTGAAAAAAAACAATAATGTAAGTTTTCGGGTGTGTAGTGCATTTTCTATGAAACCCGGTCTGTAGTTTTTGTCGGAGCTATGGTGGGCAATGGTATCCGTTATGGTGTTTACTTTTGCTTGGGGTTCGTTAATGGTGATATTGTGAAGTTTTTGGGCCGGTAGTGATCTAAATGGGGATCGTCCGCTCAAACGGCGGATTAATCCCCATAGTTTGATCAACGGTGTGTCGAAAGTGAGTTGCTGAAGGTAATTTGCCCATGAAAGGCGCCTAGCGTTACGTATGATGCAGCGTGTTCTTGCACGTTCATGGTTCCGGTTGATTAAATTGTGTTGGTCGGGATGGCGTAAATATTTTATAAATGCTCGTTTTCTAGCGGTTATTGCTTGGGAAACTTCTATGGACCACTAGGGGACTGGGGTTCGTTTTGTTATAGGTTTTGTGAGTGGAATTGTTGCATACGCTGCTTGTAAAAGTGTGTTGGTAATTAAATGAATGTTTTGTACTGGAGAAATGTCCGGGTTGTACTGTAACGACGAAAGCTCCTCAAATTTGTTCCAGTCGGCCTTTAAAGTTTCTAGCGAAGAATAAAACTTGGTGTGGTATCGGCAGTTGTTGAAATGGTCGGTACTAATTTAATGTGGTAGTGATCGCTATCATGAATGTCTGTATCCATTGTCCAATCAAAATCGTTGGCCAGGGCTGGAGAACAAATTGTTAAATCAATGGCAGTTTCTGTATCGTGACCGAGGTGGACAAATGTTGGCTCACCGGTGTTAAGTAATACTAAATTGTGTCTGTCTAAGATGTGTTCAACTATGCGTCCTCGAGTGTCTGGAAGTGTGCGTGTTCTATCCCACGCTGGGCTATGGGCGTTAAAATCGCCAAGTAAAATGAAAGGGTTCTTGAATTATGCTATGAGGTTTTCTAATTCTGTCAAAATGTTTGTGTTGTCTGTAGATGGTGGAATATATAATGAACATACATCTATGTTCCTACCATGAAAACGCAAAGTGCAAGCTACTGCTTGTAAAGGTGAATTGAGTGTAATTTGTGTATGTGTGTAATCATCGTTTATGTAAAGTGCTGTACCACCACTGCGGTGTGTTTCACAGACCTCGTCCTGACGGTAGAGCGAGTAATTCAAAATGTTGAAATTATATGGATCGGTGGGTAAGAACCAGGTTTCCTGAAGTGCGATGAGAATGGGCGTGAGTAAATTAAAGAATGCTTTCATTTCTT
The DNA here is from genome assembly GCA_034440615.1 of Ashinkailepas kermadecensis. Classification (NCBI taxonomy): domain Eukaryota; kingdom Metazoa; phylum Arthropoda; class Thecostraca; family Neolepadidae; genus Ashinkailepas; species Ashinkailepas kermadecensis. Next base: position 105,362 of record JAOTOM010003495.1, read on the forward strand.
TCTATTTCGATATTAAGCTCCGGCAATTCACTGTAAAATAAAACGACATAAGAAAGATACAAATTAATGTTTCTCGGCACCTTTCGGTGCATGGCGCAGCCACGATTGCAGTTCTGTCGGGCATGTGTGTTGGGTGCGGGCGGTCGAGGTGGACCCGCCCGATCCGTCCGGCCGACCGGTGACCTTGGCAAGGTCACGGCGGCCGGTCATTGCCGCGGGGGATGCCCGCCCGCCGGAATGTGTCGGTCGGGTCACGTGGGCGCCGGGCTCGATCGGCGGCCCACCGAAATGGCACGTATTTCCCCAGCAGCCGAATGGCTGCGGGGTCTAGAATTCCTCATGGAATTTGCTTGAGTGTGTGGACTCAGAGTGGTCTGTGTTTTGGAAGCCAGGGTGTTTTATGTCGGTGTGGTCAGTGATGTGTGTTTTTTAGTGGAGCTAATCCGGGAATCATGTCAGTTTAAATAGAAGTAGAAGTGGTGTTGACGCGAGGGGTGGAGGGAGCAATGGTGGCCGCCTGGGCGTAAGTTTTGGTCGAGGGGAGGTGGCCTCGACAGACCGTCGGGCCTGGGGGTAGGACATCCCGGTTGTGGCCTTGACGGCGCAAACCTCTTTCTCTTTGCGCCAGACTGGACATAGTGGTGATGTGGTCAGGTGGTCAGGTGTGTTGCAGTTGAGGCAGTAGGCCGGTTTGGAGCAGGTGGAGTCAGGATGAGGTGGTTCGCCACACTTGAACAGCGTGCTGGTTGGCGGCATGTTTTGCTGCCATGGCCGAAGCGCTGGCAATTAAAACAGCGGAGAGGATTCGGGATAAATACACGGACTTGGTATCGAAGGTAGCCGGTCAGGAGGGTCTTGGGAAGAGTGGTAGAGTTGAAGGTAAGGACTAGGAGACTCGTGTCACGTTTCTGACCATCTTTGAAGGATGTGATTCGGCGGACGTGGGATCACCCCCTCCGGCCTGAGCTCCGCTTGGATATCTTCTTCAGACGTGAAGCGGAGCTCCGGCGCGAAGACGGTGCCCTTGGTGGTGTTGCGGTTGGAGTGGAGTAAAATGGTCACGGATTTACTACAAAATGTGGTGGTACGGAGGAGGGCTTTGGTCTGAGCTCGGGTTTGGGTTTTGATGTCGAGGGTTCCGTTTGCTGGGGCTTCAATGTCAGGATTAGCTAAGGAGCAAATGGCGAGGAGTTGTTTGGTTGGCCAGAAAACGTTGACACGACGAAAGGAGACGGACTCCTCGACAGGCTTTACCACGATGTATGATCCAGCACTGTCGAGGTATGGTTCAATAGGTTCAGGTTGGGAGGACGTTGTCTGGTTCGAGCGTGGGTCAGTGGCGTGGAGAGTGATGGTCTGGTCTGGATTGCGAGGCGAGGTCGTGGTCTTGGGACGAGCAGGGGTCGGCGAGGCGCAAAGGGCTTCCATGGCGTCATCGAGGAGAATAGTTCGGTGCGGATCATCAACGTTTGCATCAATCGAGGGAGCATAAGGGTCCAGGTCTGTGTTCGTGCGATGGTCGTCGGGTGTGGTCAGAGGAGGAAATTCCGGAGTCTGAGTCCGTTGGCGAGCATGGGTCCGTGTCCTTTTTACGCTTTTTTCCCCATCACGGGGAAAAATCCTACCTAATGTAATTTAAATAAAGATAAAGGACACACAGAAACTCAGGGAACGGAAATACGACGACGACGAAAACTAGGGTGACGGGTGTCACCCCACTAGAAAAATAAATGAGAAAAGAACGACGGGTGTCACCCCACGAAAATGAAAAATAAGAACCGCAATAATCAGCGGTCAGTCAGGCCAATCGGCAGGGCGGAGTATTCAGTGAGCTTCGGCAACAGTCAGGGTGTGCACGAATAGTACTGATACTCCATGCATGCTCCTGATCGCATTCAAAATATCTTATTTGGTGTCAGATCAGTTGTGACATTTGATCTCTAAACTCTTTATAGAGTCCGAACTGCGAATTGAATGCTTTCGGCACTAGTTTGGTATTTGATTGTGTAGGTGTCAGTAAGAATTAACTATGCATTATAATTGGACATTTTGAGGGGCCAGAACATCAATGAAAGGTCATGAGATCATGCATTGATCTGATCAGGGCAAATTAATTTGCATTAAGCTGCTTGTGCATAGGCATCGCCACAGTGGGGGACGTGGAGAGGGCATAGGTGTCGCCACTGTGTGGGACGTGGGGAGGGCATAGGCGTCGCCACAGTTTGGAACGTGGGGAGGGCATAGGCGTCGCCACAGTTTGGAACGTGGGGAGGGCGTGGGTGTCGCCACAGTGGGGGACGTGAGAAGGGCATAGGCGTCACCACAGTGGGGGACGTGGGGAGGGCATGGGTGTCGCCACAGTTGGGAACGTGGGGAGGGCATGGGTGTCGCCACAGTGGGGATGTGGAGAGGGCGTGGGTGTCGCCACAGTGGGGGACGTGAGAAGGGCATAGGCGTCACCACAGTGGGGGGGACGTGGGGAGGCCATGTGTGTCTCCACAGTACGGGACTTGGAGAGGGCGTACCGCTCCCAAAATTCGTTAACCTTAGCAGTACGCCCATGACGTTGAATGAAAAAACGACCTAAAACGCCCCCCCACCCACCTATCCCAAACATGTGATAATGCGAAGTGCATGGGGCTTCATATGCTGCATCATAAATTACACTTCATTTAATCCTGGGAAATATAGGGTGACATTGATGTTCCATTACCAGTTCACATTTGTGGCCTGTTCGCCCATCCGTCCTATATGACCTATCACCCTATGAATTCCAAAGTAGGAATCAGAGCCCAGGAGGCATACTCAATTGTATTGACATTGGAGGAGGTATTGAAAGCTGGATTACAGTTACTCTGCTGATGCCTCATATTCACACACACACACGCTCGCACGCACGCACGCACGCACACAAACACACACACACACACGCACACGCACACATATACACACACACATACACATACACATACATATACATATATATATATATATATATATTGGTCATCGTCAGAAAAGCTGTTTGAAGTGTCGGATCAGTCTTGAAATTCCAATCGCATAACAAAAAAAGAACATGCACTAATCACATGACAGTTGCAGTCCGCGGAACTCATAACATATAGCAGTCGTACAATGATTTATATTGCGCTGTGTCTCAATCAATGCCGTCACGGTTATTAGGAAAATATAATGCGACGGACAGGCAAGCTACCGTACAATCAGCTCCAGTGCACCACACTATTTCATCTGTTTGTTCATTTCCGGGGCATGTTTCCTAGTAGTCAGCGCAATCTGAAGCCGTCGGATGTCAGTACATGTCGCAGGTATTGTCAGTCAATTATTTTCTAGTCACTTTTTGTCATGTTGTTGGAGAATGTGCTGGTGTGGTGTTCCGTCGCGCAAGTGTACAGTCAAGGGTCCACTTAGTGTCGTCTGTGTTACACCAATGTAGTGTGCCGGGCAAAGTGTACATTGCACAACCTTTGCGGTGGCATGTTAATTGGTACACTACATTGGTGGATTTTAGGTTGTAAAGTGAGCCGTGCGGGCTGTTTCTTTCGTGAGAAGACTTGATGTTTTCCTATGTTGATAGCATGTGATCAGTTGTATGTCACTCTTGTTATCTGCAGGGGTTACTTGTCTTCTAATGATGTCTCTTTTTTCTAGTCAGTTTTGTATGCAGATATCATTTTATTTATGTAGTAGTTGCCAGTTTCCGTGCCGTAGTTTTGCTCTGTCTGCTGCTTAGTGAAGTGCTTGTCCATGTGTTGTTTGGTTTCTTGGTCAATGTCTGTGTTGGAATAGCCTTTACTTGCCAGAATTTGTTTTTGTTCCACGAGTTCTGTGTCCAGGGACGTCCAATCAGAACAGTGATTGTATGCTCATCTCAGTCCTCACGAGCCTTCAACATAAATAAGCAAGCACCGCTAAAATATATAAATATACGTATATATATATATATATATATATATATATATATATATATATATATATGTGTGTGTGTGTGTATGTGTGTGTGTGCGTGTGTGTATACTTAAACGGCCATTGTTGCATTGTAGACAGTTCAAATTAGCGCAGAAACCATTGATTGTACAGTTTTAATATTACGATTGTGACATAATCTCCAAACAATGGGCATTGTTAACAATGCACGACCTTTCGGTATTTCGGTATTATGCCTTCTCCAAAGGCAAAAAAAGAACAAGTTATCCAGTCAGAACGGGGACAATGTACGTCACACCATCCCACCTTCATCAGCATCTGTATTATCATCCGCAATTATCTGTATCAGCATTTAACAATGTGGAAGCGTCATTCAGAAAAATACAATTACCTGCAATGCTAGTCTCCCTTGGAGGAAAACCACGTCGATTATGAGAAACAGAAGCAATCCAAAAAAGGAACCTCATCGACGGAACAACAAGATGATTATCGTTCCAGTCGTTCCCCGTCTGGAAGAAGTGGCGAGGCACGTTAGCCGGGCAGTTTCTCTAGTGGCAGTCTCTGGAACAAAAATCGGACAGTTTGCGAAATCCAGAATGAGTCATGAAGGAATACAGATATTGTTGTATATAAGATCGCATGCGGCGCGTGCCAGAAGGCTTACTTTGGAGAGACAGGTAGAGGATTGCCTAAGCGATTAAGCGAGCACAAAGCTGATTTGAGGTTTCATCGGACGTGAACTGCCTTAGCAGTACATGCAGATAGGGAGGGACACCTTCCCAAGTGGATTCTGGCTGCCCCCTTGCATGGCAACTTAACAAAACTCAAAGGCGCGTTATCGAAGCTGTGTATATCGCCACATGGGCGAAAGCAAACAGTCAATTAGGTTTTTCAAGATAACCACTATAGAAGCCAAGGTTATAAAAAAGAAGCTACATCGATGAGGCGCAGAAACCTGAAATAGGCTGCCATTTTCTTCTCTTCCCACACCCACACCTCCCTTCCCATCCCCTCTCTTACTCTCACTCATTCTCACTTTTTATATTTCGCTCTCACTCTCACTCTCATTCTCACTCTCACTCTCACTCGCTCTCACCCTCTCTTTTTCTGTGCAACTCTCTCTCTCTCTCTCTCTCTCTCTCTCTCTCTCTCTCTCTCTCTTCCTCTTCCCTCATCGCCTCACAGGCCGCAATCTTTAATAGCCACTGGACGAGACAATGATTTGCTTTTGCGTATGCCTTGGATGTCAATCGTTCAGTGGAGCATTTTACGGAAGTGTTCTTGTCATCGGTGGCGATGTCTTGTTGTTTCTTTATGTCAAAACATTGTCTTATGACTTACATTGTTCCCGTTCCGACTGGAAAGCTTGTCCACTTTTTTGTCCTTGAATAAGGTATAATACCGAATCCTCGGGCATTGTTGCTGTGAAATTATATTACATTTTTACTATCAAACTAATACAATCAAAGATCATCCTACTATAAGTATATATATATACATATATATATATATATATCTGTGTGTGTGTATGTATGCATGTATGTATGCATGTATGTATGTATGTATGTAGGTATGTATGCAGGTATGTATGTATATATGCATGTATGTATGCATGTATGTATGTATGTATGTATGCATGTATGTATGCATATATGTATGTATGTAGCTTATGGAACGTATATATCGTGATCGACCAACAGCACGGTCGTCGTGGACACTACCTCTGCAACTGCTCCTCTGTGGACTGCCGGCTGAGTACGATGCAGCTCGGAACACGTGAAGCCCTGATAACCCAGCTGAGCTCCACTGAGCAATCACCACCGGTGTCACCCCCAACCCAACCGCACGCCAGGAGCACGGACACGCCGGGTCACCAACCGCACGCCAGGAGCACGGACACGCCGGGTCACCAACCACACGCCAGGAGCACGGACACGCCGGGTCACCAACCGCACGCCAGGAGCACGGACACGCCGGGTCACCAACCACACGCCAGGAGCACGGACACGCCGGGTCACCAACCGCACGCCAGGAGCACGGACACGCCGGGTCACCAACCGCAAGCCAGGAGCACGGACACGCCGGGTCACCAACCGCACGCCAGGAGCACGGACACGCCGGGTCACCAACCGCACGCCAGGAGCACGGACACGCCGGGTCACCAACCGCACGCCAGGAGCACGGACACGCCGGGTCACCAACCGCACGCCAGGAGCACGGACACGCCGGGTCACCAACCGCACGCCAGGAGCACGGACACGCCGGGTCACCAACCGCACGCCAGGAGCACAGACACGCCGGGTCACCAACCGCACGCCAGGAGCACGGACACGTCGGGTCACCAACCGCACGCCAGGAGCACGGACACGCCGGGTCACCAACCGCACGCCAGGAGCACGGACACGCCGGGTCACCAACCGCACGCCAGGAGCACGGACACGCCGGGTCACCAACCGCACGCCAGGAGCACGGACACGCCGGGTCACCAACCGCACGCCAGGAGCACGGACACGCCGGGTCACCAACCGCACGCCAGGAGCACGGACACGCCGGGTCACCAACCGCACGCCAGGAGCACGGACACGCCGGGTCACCAACCGCACGCCAGGAGCACGGACACGCCGGGTCACCAACCGCACGCCAGGAGCACGGACACGCCGGGTCACCAACCGCACGCCAGGAGCACAGACACGCCGGGTCACCAACCGCACGCCAGGAGCACGCAATCACGCAGACTACCTTCAATCTGATATTGAATCCAGGTGACCTTTGCAGTCGGGTCGGGCAGGAGACACCTCAATACTACCCGGGAGATGGAGAAAATCACACCTGTCTAATAATGGAAGCGATCAGAATGGATGCAATTTTCGGACCTGGCTTGATGCATTGGCAGAATATTGTGGGTGTCTGTGGCTAGGTGCATATTACTGAGCGGAATCTAACCACCGGGTTTGAGGGGTATTGAGCAGGCTCCAGCTAGCATCGTGCTCCTATTCATATGTATGATGGCACTTGAAGTACGTGAGTTAAAGTTCCCGAGTAGTTCTGCTTTTGTAGTCTTCATTTGTTCAGGCTGATAATAGGGTGTTAGATGAACCGAGCCAAGCGCGAGAGAAAGAGAGGGTGAAGTGAATTTTGTTTTTACATGGTGAAGGGTCAGACAGAGACGGAGCCAAGGCAGCCGGGGATCCGGTCTCCTCCCCCATTAACATAAAGAATTACTCTAGATCAAGCAATACATTTTTGGATTTGCACAACGCCAGGCCAGAAATGTTCGGCGCTTCGCACACCGAAGGCGTTCTCCATAGTATGATGCCTTTGGGGTCCGGTCCCCTTAAGAAAATCCTGGCTGCATCACAGGGATTACATATGATTAAGGTAAAAAACCCTTGTCCTGAAGGTATATTTAAATTAAACATTTCTAGAAAAACTCGGGGCTATACGCCAAAGGAATGTCCCAAGCTAGATCGAAACATGATAAGTAGGCAGAGGAATAGCTAAGGGGCGGGTCGCACTCCCCCTCAACAAAAAATACACGAAATTTGGAAGCAACTTGGAAGCAACACGAAAGCAATTTGGAAATGCATCACGCGAAATCAGAAATTATTGGCACACGAAATGCGCCGAATGCGTTCCTGGCAGAATGAGACTTCTTTCAGACTGCACCCCTTGGAAAATGGAAAATATAAATAGGGCATTGTTGCAGGAAAATGCAATACCTCTCCTTTGCTCGTTCCCAATGCCCATGGGATGGAGGTAGGCTGTGCCGCATTACCAGCGCCTGGAAGCATACTGTTCCGCATTGCGTTAACTTTGACTTGTATGCCTAGATATGGTTTGCCGCTGTAACCAATGAGGTGGCAGCCAACGTGCATACATGACTCGTTAGAGAACAAAAAATGCTGAAATGACATCGGAGATAAGCGTAGAAACTGGAGCCCAAGTATGATCCATAAATTAAGCCCATATTTTCTTCCTATTTTCTGATCTCATGCTATAATTTTATGTGAAAACAAAGAGACATGGCATCGATCAATCGAATGGCTCTTCGATCCACACAATCATCCGATAACTTTTACGACAAAGATTGCGGCTTATGGCGAGCATGAGATAACCATAGCAACGTTGCTGAGCGTTCAAAGCAGAAACATAAGCAAAGCCCTTGTTTATTACCGCAGAAACTTTGCTTACTAAACATGGAAACATTAATAGTGGAAACCCTGAGCCCTTGCTCAACCGACTTTTTGCACATCACGGTGTAATCTGCGATGTAATGTAATGCAATGTTAGGTGGTGTGATTATTGCGATGTGGGATGGAGAACACACTGGCAAAGCTGCTATGGCAAAACATTGTACTCGCACAAGCGGAACTTTTTTTTATTAAGTTTGTGATGCACGTGAAACAGTGGCTTGAGATGTGCATCCTCAAGTAGCATGATACATTCCCAACTTGTACTTTTAAAACAAATTATTGGACTAACCTTGGCATAGAAACACTACCTCAAACAGCGGGTTTGTTTCGCAACACCAGGGCTCTTAGATACATATATGCAGATACCTTATAAGTTTCTTAGCCGCTATTATACCGCAGATGGGGGTCGGTCACGGAGTATTTTGCCCGGTACGTGATATATTTGTATCCAAGTAGATTCTCCATGGTTTAATTTAATGTTAACTTTAGTTACCTTCAAGCTTAACTCAAGCCTACTTTAACTTAAGCTCCTCGAAAACTTGCTTCCTAATAAACATCTACCCATGTATCCAGGGGTGTTGCTTTACATACTTTTGAGGGGGCAGGCTGGATCCTCAATGCTGGATTTTCCTCCCCTCCCTCCCCCCCCAAAAAATTTTTATATTCAACTTTTAGCATGAAACCCTGTGGAGTGTGGCCTCGCCTCAATCCATTTGGTTCCGCTCATTGCCTTCATGTGTTGTGCCCCCAATAATTGTCAGAAATCAACGCCCGTGCATGCATCTAATCATGGCATCAACCAGAAGGACCTCCCTCCTTATCGGAAAGCCCGGTTCGTGCGCCTGAACATGAATGAACTTGAGAAGTTGAAATGCAATACGGGGCTTAAATACTTTGAAATGATGTGGAAGTGCCATTTCTGTTCAATGTTTGCAAAAGCGAACAATTTAAAGTGTACTCATTCCTGCCTGCTCAACAAACGTGCTATGGCTGAAATTATGACTGGTGCTGCTGGTGACAGCCAATACACATTGAAGTTGCAATACCGTACTCGTGCATCCACCGAATGGTTGATGAGTCATTTTGAGCAGGAGTTCAATTTACTCATTCATTCATGGCCATACACTTCAAGACCGGGAGGCTAGGTGTCAACACCACTAAGCAATGCTGACGAGGGATTACTTTATTTTAGGTCCATTCATTAGTACAAAATATAATATATATATATATATATATATATATATATATAAATTTATCGCCAGCATTATCTGTCCCGTCCCTGACTGAATTTGTTACACGCCCGCGCAAGAACAGCACGCAATCGAGTCGTGATTTTTGCACGTTTGGTAGATTTGTGCTTGGAAACTTCCCTCGGACTATCGCTACCTCGGTATCAGCTACGTCCATCAGACTATCGCTACCCCAGTATCCGCTACGTCTTTCGGACTATCGCTACCAAAGTATCTGCTACGTCCCTCGGACTATCGCTACGTAGCAAACGTAGCATCTGCTACGTTCTTCGGACTATCGTTACCCCGGTATCTGCAACCATTCGTCCGTTCACGGCCTCTGCAACATATGCTGTGAGTTGTTCTTTTTCGCCTGCGTTGGACATTAAGCAACAGTTTTTGGAGTCAGAAACTTTGACCATTAACGTGCAGTACGATTGCGTCATTCAATGGGTAGGGAATTAATGAGAGTATTTGAAATCATCTATTCATGCAAAGGAGCACAATCGGAGAAGATCCGGGAAGAAGTGTTCCTCGATAGAAACATTAATTGCAATGCGTGTAGCTGCACATTTCATGATTTTCATTGCTGAGAAAGTAGACAGAACTAATTCGGTAATACAGACATAGGAGAGTGAAAGCAGAAACAGTGAAATTATGAGTTGTAGCGGGTTGTAGCTGTGGTAAGATATCGTGGAAGAGAAATAGGAAGAGAAGGCAATGTTTAGTAGTTGTGCAGGAGCAAGTTGTTGTAAGGCATTGGTCATAAGGCATTCTGTGTGTGTGTTTTCATTGTCATTCCGTTGTTCCCTGCCTCTTTGTTCCATTGTACATTCCATTGTTCGCTCCAGTGTTCGCTCTATCGTTATTTGGTCCGTCGTGCAACCCTTTGATCGGTATTTGTTGGTGGGTACATTGCCCATTATTTGTTCTTCTGCTGACTTTGTCGTCTTCTCGTCCCCATCGCTGCTGTTCCGTGTTGCTCTATTGTTTCCTTCTCTGTTGATCCAATCAACGATTGAAGCATAAGAGCGCGTTGTTTCACTACTACTGTGTGTTAAAACAGCGCAATTGTTTCCTTGTCAAGCCTGTGGATTTCTGTTTGTTGTCGGTTGAACGCGCCCAAAAAAATAACCGGTGAAATGCATTGCTAGGCAGTTAGTTCCTGTCTGCTATGTTTTGCGTTCGTATACGTTTTTTTATCACCTCAATTCCGAGAGAAGGCAAATGTTTTTCTTAGCTCATTGCTGAACAAGTTCGGAACAAACCCAATGTTGGTGGGATGATAGCGCAGCACTTTCAGCTATTTGTGAGCGGCGCTCACGTCCTCCGCTCCGTTGTGGTAGATAAGGCGGAGGCATTGGTCGCTGAAGGGGCGCTGCCCGACTACTATTTCCCCCTAATGCCAAGCCAGACGCTCTGCTCTTATCTGGAGGGTATGAGGTAGAGTGGAATGCGGACCAATCACACGATGAGCGAGTTGGCTGACGCTGCCGTCGGCATTGGCATTTGTCTTCTTTCCGAAGCAAACACGACTCGAAATTCCTTTTATAAAATTGAAGCAAATAACGTTTTTCGTTGGTCATCATCGGATGAGCCATTCCCAATGCTCAATAGCATTGAATAAGACCCCGATGCCGCCCCCAACTCAAACGCCATCATCGCTGCCGACTCAACAAGCCACAAGAAAAACATCCACTTCAATCTCACGACATGCGAAGAAGTTCGAAAGCAATAAGAGCTACGGAGTAAACGAAGCATTCGAAGAACAAAAACAAACCCAAGCGATTCGTCAACAGTGAACAGTCAATATGATATTTGAGCGACCCGGGGAACTTGGCAATAAAAGAGAGAGAGAGAGAGACAGAGAGAGAGAGAGAGAGAGAGAGAGAGAGAGAGAGAGAGAGAGAGAGAGAGAGAGAGAGAGAGAGAGAGAGAGAGAGAGAGAGAGAGAGAGAGAGAGAGAGAGAGAGAGAGAGAGAGGAGAGAGAGATAGAGATAGAGATAGAGATAGAGATAGAGATATATATATAGATATATATATATATATATATATATATATATATATATATATATATATATATATATATATATATATATATATATATATATATATATATATATATATATATATATATATATATATATATATATATATATATATATATATATATATATATATATATATATATATATATATATATATATATATATATATATATATATATATATATATATATATATATATATATATATATATATATATATATATATATATATATATATATATATATATATATATATATATATATATATATATATATATATATATATATATATATATATATATATATATATATATATATATATATATATATATATATATATATATATATATATATATATATATATATATATATATATATATATATATATATATATATATATATATATATATATATATATATATATATATATATATATATATATATATATATATATATATATATATATATATATATATATATATATATATATATATATATATATATATATATATATATATATATATATATATATATATATATATATATATATATATATATATATATATATATATATATATATATATATATATAGAGAGAGAGAGAGAGAGAGAGAGAGAGAGAGAGAGAGAGAGAGAGAGAGAGAGAGAGAGAGAGAGAGAGAGAGAGAGAGAGAGAGAGAGAGAGAGAGAGAGAGAGAGAGAGAGAGAGAGAGAGAGAGAGAGAGAGA